>JAPKLY010000129.1:255416-280444 GCA_026898435.1 Prunella vulgaris | reverse complement strand
TTTGTTGTGGGGGTATTTATTAGTTGTTATTGGGGTATTATATTTTACTCTTGGGGTATTATATTTTATTCTTGGGGTATTATATTTTACTCATAGGGTATGAAAGAAATTTGTTGTTGGGGTATTATATTTTACTCTTAGGGTATTTTATTTTACTCCTGGGGTATTATATACGTGGGAAATTAATTCTCAATATTTTTATGCTTGTCATGTGTTGGCCATTAATATATTCTTGGCATTGGCAACAACTTTAATTAGGGTTTATGAGTAATTAATTTAATTAGTAGTAAAATTAATATATATATATATATATATATATATATATATTATGAGTAGATACCCCAAGAACAAATTATGATACCCCAAGAATAATTCTATATAAAAATACCCCAATAACAACATATAATACCCAAAAAAAATTTATAATACTCCAAGAACAAGTCACAAATTATTACACCCCAAGAACAAATAATAATTGGCCACATGTTTGAATTGAAAATACAAAAAAAATAAAAAATGCAACCAATAACATAGAAAATCATACCTATTTTTTAATATTAATTTAATATACATGAATTGAGTTAAACTTCTATCATATGATGGTCATTTCATCATTAGACCAAAGAAAGTACGTCACGTAACCCATGATGCACTCGCCCCTTAAATCTCAATCCACAATTTATATGCGCTGGAAATAGTAAAATAGCGAGTGCATACTATGCACTCGCATGCACACAAGTCATACTCTAGGTATTTTTAAGGGCAAAATGGAGGACATCTTTTATTCTTTTCTTTCTCATAACTTATTAGTGTTCGATTTTATTCGAAAGAAAAAAATTTAACAATTCCAAGTTCCAACTTCCAATTATATACTTATAACTTATTTGATTGTTCAATTATTTTATATTCTCGTCGAAAAAATAAAAATAACGTCGCTATAAATCACCTTAAAAATTACAGGTTGGTCCAATTTACGGCTTTATGATAATTTTCTGGTTTGGAGTATGTGTATATATTTTTAATTAGGCTTAGTCTTGTATGCACCACATACACCGTGCAACTCAAGTTCATTTTTGAAAAGTTAAACAAAATACTACTGAAAAGTTACACATATTATTATTGAAAAGTGTATCTTTAATGGTTTAACTTTTTAGTAATAATTTGTATAACTTTTCAATAGCATTTTGTTTAACTTTTCAGAAATGAACTTAAGTTGCATGGTGTAACTGGTGCACAAGAGACTTGTTCTTTTAATTAATTTTCACTTTATTTTAATCATAAAAAATATAAAAAATCAGTTTAAATTCTATAAACAAATTAATAATTAATATTTGAAATCAATTAAATTTATAGAAATAATTAAAAAACAAATCAAAAGAAAAAACAGCGGCATTGCCTTCTTCTCCGGCAGGAATGAACATGTAGTAAGCGACCATCGTGTGCGTCACGTATTGGTGCGGTTGCCTTCTATTTTGGGATCATAACTTAAAGATGATGAAAACATTACTGATGCTTGCTTCAAAGTGTTAATTTTGTAGGAGGTAAAATATTATACTCCCTTCGTCCAGACCAATTTACACATTTTTTATTTTGGGTTATATTGCAACAAATCTTCTTGTTCTGCAGCATTGCTTCTATGATCTTAGGAGCACTGGCCGCCATGGCAAAAAACGAAAGTCAAAAGACTTCTAGCTCATAGTTCAATTGAACATGTAGGTTATATTCGTACTGGTTTCTCATCCCAAACCAATTTGCATACTATTTAAAAGAGAAATATTGATTTGCGTGTACACTCACAAAACCTTTCACACACTTACCCATATACCACTACTTTATTTAAAAAATACATTTTTCTTAAACCGTGTACCATCCCAGGGGTGCAAATACCCCTGGAACGGAGGGAGTGTAAATTATTTTCATGATATAAACCACTTTGTGATATAAAGTTTATATTTATAATTTTTTTTTTACTTGTTACCTATTCTTCTTAGAAGAATCACGTTCATCATTTTTTCGAAACAAATCTAAATATTTCAAAAATAAAATCCAGATCATAATAAATCTGCAATCAATTACGTGAATTGAAAAGAAAAGCAGAGAAGGGAGAATGGGGCTCGGAATAAGAAAAAATAGAAAAAAAATTAATTGACGTGAATTTTATAACCCAAATAAATGAAAAAACTAATACTCCCTCCATCCCGTAGGATTGCACCCTACGGACGGCACATTTAAAAAAAAAATGTGTTTTATATATAAGTAGTGACATGTGGGTAAATATGTGTATATGTTTTTTAATGTGCATGTAAATCAATGTTTTCTTTTTTAGTGGTGTCCAAATTTGTGTGGGATTTCCAAATAAGAAAAATATGTAAATTCCTGTAGGACAGAGGGAATACAAAATAATGCATCAGCGACCACCTAAGTAAAGTCGTCGAAAATTCTCAAATTCGATCAGTTGTGACTTTTATGTGATTCAAAATTATGTTACTTTTATTTTTTTTAGCAAGATAAGATTAAAATTCGACAATCAAATAGGCTCGAGATGCAATCGAAATTGTTAAATTTTAATTTTTTTGGATGGAAAACTATATTATAGACAAGCTATTGCAAAAAAATCTCGGAATTATTAAATTTTAGTGTATCAATATATAAAAATCTCATGTTTTGTCCTTAATATTGCCCAGGTTTCTTTTCTTTGCAGCTATTTATAGTTCGTTACTTCAATGTGCAATGAGTGATAAAGACAAATCCTATTTTTGCAATTTATTATTATTAAGGGATTATAATTTTATAAGCCCGATAAGTTGACACCAATTTGATTTTGGTCCCAATCAATTGATCATTTTGATTTTGGTCCGATAAATTTAAAAATATTTTGAAATTGGTCCTATAACCTGTGATAGCAGGTTGCATAACCGGTCAATGATTATATAGTTATTTGTTTGACTTTTTATTACAAGTGACATTGATAATTGAGTCTTAATATCTGAGGAGCAATATTTATTTAAATAATTTCTTATAATTATTTTTTTAAAAATCAAAATATAAAAAATTGTTAAAAAAAATCAGAATATTTTCAAATTAGATCAGGTTTTAAAAGTTAACCCGGTAATATGTTCTTTGTTAATAATAATGTATAAATAAAATAATCTCAATACTAATCAAGAATTATTTTTAGAAATTTACTATTTATATTTAAAATTTTGAAATTTATAAAAAATACTAATTTCAAATAAAAAATATAATACAAATAAGCTATAGAAAAATATTTAGTTGATTTAAAAAATCAAATAAATTAAAAAATGTTAAACAAATAAATAATAAAAGAATTAACTTAATATATTTTATTATTTATTTAGTTGAAGAGGAGGATTATAAGATGAAAAGAGAGTAATAATATATAATAATTATATATTATCTTATTTAGAAAAATATTATATATATATATATATTTAATCTCTTTAACCACATTATAATTACTATATATTTCTAATTAAAAAAATTATAAACCAAACAATAACAAATGTGTCATCAAGAAAGACGTACCCACATTAATTTTTAGCTATTTATGAATTAAATAATAAATCTTCAAATGTAAACAAATTTGATTTTTACAATTATACCCATATTTATATTTTTTTTTAAAATCTATTCTCCTTTACTATATAAAAAAATATTATTTTATTATTATCTCCAAAAATAATTATTTTATTTATAAATGAATTTTACATTTTTTATTATATATATTTTCTTAAAGTCACGTCCATTTCATTAAAAATAAAATTATTGTCCGTAAGGAGTAATATATTCTCTTTGTTTAGTATTTTTTTTATCAATTTCAAAATTTTAAATTTAAATAGTAAATTTCTAAAAATAGTTCTTGATTAATATTGAGATTATTTTATTTATATATTATCATTAACAAAACACATATTGCCGGTTTAACTTTTAGAATCTGATCTAATTTGAAAATATTTTGAATTTTTTTAACAATTTTTGATAATTTGAATTTTTAAAAAATAATTATAAGAAATTATTTAAATAAATATTGTCTCTCAGACATTAAGATTCAATTATCAATGCAACTTGTAATAAAAAGTCAAACAAAAAACTATATAATCACTGACCGGTTGTGTAACCTGTTATTACAGGTAATATGACAAATTTCAAAATATTTTTAAATTTATAGGAACAAAATCAAAATGAGCAATTGATTGGGACCAAAATCAAATTATTGTCAACTTATTGGGCTTATAAAACTATAATCCCTATTATTAATAATAAAGTAGATACTTTTTTTGTATGCGTAATATTTTGCCAAAATTAAAAATAATAATTGAGTATGAGATAGATATTTTTAATAATATAACAACTGAGTTTGAAAAGGAGAAAGTGTAATATTAACATATGGAGACAAAAGAATTTGCTATAGTTTATTCGAATAACGAAAGAGCATATTCCGTCGAGCAACCTTGAGATACTCTTTTTTCAGCTTTCCTTTTTTTATTTTTGTTTCTTAATATCGTATGAATCCGTTGCATTAACTCAAGTTTATTTTTGAAAAATTATATATTTTTTATATATAATATATAATAAAGTTAATATAAATATTATAATTAGATTTTGGTCCTGTAAATTTATAAAAAGATCAAAATCAAAATATTTTTAAACTTATAGCACCAAAATCAAAATGTATAATCTATGTGGATCAAATTCAAATTTTTGACAAGTTATAGGACAAAAAAAACTTTAATCTCTAAATAATTTGTAGTATCAATAAGTACATCTTGTACTATAAGGGAATGTTTGGTTGACTCCTTTAGAAGATAAGTAATGGTGATCAAAGTCATAGTGTGTGTCTGGTATGACTCTATTATGACCAAGGATGAAAATATCGGTATCGATGGAAATATCGGTACCCTGAATTTATGGATATATCGGTGGAAATATCGATATCGGTAAAAAAAAAAAATTCACGGAAATTTCATTAAAATGATGAAAATTTAACATGAAATTTTAGACAATATTATTACTAGTCTTAATACATTAATTGAACTTAAAATCTCAATAAAATGAGAATCTTACAACAAACATATCAAGAAAACATACGTCAGACATATAAAACGATACAACAATTGTTCATAATTATTAAATATTACACAACTAATACCAAAATGATGTCCTATGAGCCTCAAATGTAAAAGAAGAAAGATCATCTTGGTCTAAGCAATAATGGTACCAAGTCATCAAATTAGAGAAATTCTTGAAGCAAATGACCCGGAGAATTGAGAATAAAAATAAAAAAAATCCCGAAATTTCCCAAAATTTTCCGAAATTTTGACCGATAAATTACCGAAATTTCCACGATATTTCTCGATAATCTGCACATTTTAAATTACACTGGACCGATATCGAAATTTCACCGAAATTTCCCGAAATTTCCGAAATTTTACCCAAATTTGACCGAAATTTTGGAAAAATAATCGTTCAAGTGAATTTCCATATTGGTACTCTCAAATTTCCGAAATTTCGGCGAAATTTCACGAAATTTCAATCCTTGATTATGACTTTGATTCCTAGAAACTAAGAAATCAATCATAGTTCAGTTATTTGAGAACTATAACTTTCATTTCATACTCATTCCATTCCTATACCCTTTCATTCCTTATAATTATACCAATCACCCTCTAAATTTATACTATAAATAAGTTTTATAGGAATATTACTCTTTTTAGAGCACTCCCAAAGGTTGCCACCAAATTTGCCACAAAATTCACAATTTGTCACCAACAGTAAAATCATCTCCAATCATAAAAGTCAAATCTTAACTCAATGAGAATATTCTTTTAGAATATTCTACTTTAATATAATTTATTTTTTATTTTATTATTATATATGTATAATTAATTTTATAATTTATTATTCATATTTAAATTCTTAAAATTAAATCAATAAAAAATTGTTGTGAATTTAACAAAAAAATGAAGTAGGTATACAGATGTTTGGAATGAATAATGTATTCTAACAGTTATGAAGAAATTCCACGTAGCTGCATCAGTGTGATCTTTTAAATTTAAATATGATATTTTTTTAACAATTAGTTACAATTTTAAATTTTATTTAAATACGATAATTATTTATATTTTAATATTTAATTATTAAGTTATATTATATTAGGAATAAATTTAATATTAATATATATTGCACCTACATAAAAATACATATAATACACCACATAATATAACAAATATATAAATTATACAAATAAAATGATAAAAAAAGAAAAAAAAAAAGAAAACAGTTTGCGTTTTGAACAGTGCGTGGCAAATTTGCCACGCACTGTTCATGAATGGTATTTTGCCACAAAATTTGCGTCGCTGTTGGAGGTCATATTTACCGCAATTTGCGGTTTGCGTCGCTGTTTGAGTAGCCCTTAGGACTGCCCTTACTCATTCAGTTTTGAAAGATACTTTATTTTTCTAATCATTTTATTTCTTCATTTGAATTAGTCAGATCCTACTCACGTCGAAAAAGAACATGACTCAGAGAGAATATAAATGTGATGTGGTCCGGTGGTGTGTGATGGACATATACCCTCTCCGAACCTCAATAAACTTTTCATGATTTTTTTTTATAAAGATGAAGTATTAATACTCTTTCATCTCACTATATATTTTTTATTTTGTCATTTTCGTCTGTCTCACTATTTGTTTTTCATATGATTTTTTATTTTTTTAGAAATTACTATTCACTTTATTTTTATTTTTTCATTACTTTTTACATTATTCCCATTATTTTTTTATTTTTTTCATCACATCATTTATATATTTTTAAGGTATAGTTTATACTATACCCTCTGTCCTAATTTTTTTTCATGCCACTATTCATTTTCTGTATATATCTCTAATTACATGTCATCTCACTAGTAATTTCACACTAAAACATATTTATGTAGTTTCATTTTCTTAAATTGATTAAAATTCTTGATTAAAAAAATTATCTTATCCATTTAAATACTATAAATTAATTTCATTAAAAAGTGTTGAAAAATCAAACAGAAAAATAAAACTGAAATAGAGAGTATTATTTTTAGTCTATATATACACATATAATACAATTAACTTTTGAGTACAACTATTCATATTCCAAAAATTCTCTAAATATACCTCATTTGTTAAACATAGCCCAATAAAATTAAAAAATTACCATATATTACTAAACATACTCCATTAATTCCTATACTATCCTTACTCCATCAAAACAAAATATAATGCATCCCCACATTTTTCTCTACTTTAAAAATATAACAAAAAAAAAATTAAATGGAGTATCATTTTTAAAAAAAAAAAAAAATTGAGAAAATAAGATGAATCTTCAAAATAATTAAATTAAGTAGTATTTAAATAAAATCTGAAAAAATTAAATAAATCAAATAAAATTAAAAATAAGTTTAAACGAAAATTTTAAAAATATATAAAAATCAACAAAATGTTCAAAAAATATTTATTTTAAAAAATCTTAAAAAAGAAATAGATTAAAGCTTAACAAAATATTTTTTTTAAATCAACTAAAATTCATAAATAATCAAATTAAAAGTTAATTATATTTTAATTTTTTTTTATCTTGAATTGAAATTTGATTTTTTTAAAATTAATTTATTACTTTTAACTATATTTAAAGATTTAGTTGGATTTTGTTGACTATTTGTTAAATATATAATTGGATTATGGGTGACTTACATATTGGTTAAAAAAAGTGACTATATTTACAAATTTATTCACAATATCTGCATAGAAGTATATTTTTTTTCTACACAGAACCAATTTGTAATTTTTTCAATTTTGAGAACCATTTTGTAATTTTCCCTTGGATGATTATTTGAAGATTCACTTGATTTATTTTAATATTTTATAAATTTTATAAATTTTTTATTTTTAAAATTTATTTTAATTTGATTTTTTAAATATTTATCTCATTAAAAAAATTATTAGAGTTAATTTTCTAATTACTAATTTATGTGTAATTTTTTATTTATTGTACAAATGGATTGATTAAAATTTAAAGAAGTAAGAGGGCGCTTGGTATGAAAATTCTTCAATGGTAATGAGAGTGAAGATAAATGTATAATAATTATAGTAGATAATGAGAACAAATAAGGTACAGAACAATGATTTTCCTCCTAAATAAGGTAATCTATTCCTAATTTGATTACACTCATCTCATCCTATAATCATCCTCCTCAATCAATCACCCATACCACAATCAACAACTTTCTTTTTTGTCAATTTATTCCAAAATTAGAGCACAATACTAGTGATGTAACAATTATGAACACAAACTCTCATTCAACATATGTAAGGGTAAAGAAGTACAATAAAATTTCATTTTCATTACCATTGAAGAATTTGAAATAAGCGCCTCCTAAATTTAAAATTAAATAACTTGAAAATTTTAAATTAAAGTCAATAAAACTTAGAAAAAAAATTAATTCATTTCATATTTACATAAGGATAATTTAATCTTTTTATGTATTTCTATTTTATTTTTAAAATAATAGGGTATATTTAAAAATTTTAAGGTATGAATTGTATTTTTTTTTAATATACTCCCCGTCCCACTATAAGTTGCTAATGTTGTCATTTTTGTCCGTTTCACTATATGTTGCTCATTGGTTTTTTTTACCTTTTTTTGAAAACTACTGTTCACTTCTTTATTATTATTTTCAATACTTTTTACACTATTTCCATTACTTTTTCACTTTTCTCCATCATATTACTTATACTTTTTCAATTTTTTCATCACATCACTTATACTTTTTCACTTTTACCTTAATTCGTGTGCCCAAAAGCAACGAACAACTTATAGCGGGACGGAGGGAGTATATAAATTTATAAAATTACCTCTCAAGATCCAAATAATATTCATTTTTCTTATTTTACACTTCGGATGAAATTTTTTATGGAATGCAGTGTAGGAGTAGGAGTTATCAAGATGAGTGACGCCGTGAGTGTTCCGTTTAAGTCCTTCCTGGGCATTTTATTTTCTCCTTTATAATTTGCTTTATCAGTTCATGTGCTACCATGAAATAGAAAAACCTCCTATCATCTTCACCCAATCCGAATATGGCACTAAAAGGTTAGATCCTTTACCTTGATTTTCAAGCGCAATCACTTACCACTTATATCAGTTAGTGCGCGATTATACTTGCTGAATTCTGTATTTCGTGATGTTTTTTTTTTTTTTGGAATTTCAGGTTCAGTGGAGGATTTCTTGGCCACGGCGGTGGACGCTGCCAAAAAAGCCGGAGAGGTGCATTCTCTCTACTACCCGAATTCCTGAATACTACCATACTTGTATTTAAGAAATTTTATTGCGGTGATCTAATTGTGTCAGAATTCACTGGCTTGCAGATTATTCGTTCTGGATTCTATGAGACAAAGAATGTGGAGCACAAAGGCGTGGTAAATTCTTGGGTTATATACATTTTGGGGAATTTGTTGATGAGAGTGGTGATTGTTTGCATAATTTTGATTTTGATCTTGTTGAGAAAACCTCTTATACATCTCGAAAAATGTGCTATGGAGTAAGAAATGTGGCTAGTTACTTCTTTATTTTGACTGTTTGGGTTATTGTGTAAGTCGGGAATTCTTTGATTGCTTCATGAAAGGCTGGAGTTCCTTTTTATATGAAAATATTAAAATGAGGGTAGTGATTGTGAGGAAGGACTGTCATTCTTCAGATTTACATTTTTCCTGATTCATGAGAGGATGATGATTCTGTGTACCTAGCTACTCTCAGAATGCTCGATGCTCATGATACAAAAGGTTTTGTTAGTTGTAATGAGTGTGCTAATTTCTTGAGTTTAATGCAAATTGTAGAAATTAAATTGGGATGCGCCTGGTGCGGACCCACAAATTGAGCACATACAATATGCGAAGGAGACTAGCCACTCCCCCAGTGAGGTTCCATCCTAAAATCAATTGGTGATAGGAGGAGCTGCCCACTAGGCTTATAAACTAGTCCCATCTCTTCTAATTTAATATGGGAGAACTCACATGTTTAATTTATCATTTTCTCAACATAAATGGTGAAGGAAAAGAGAGCTAGTTGTAGGAAAGATTCATGAAAGTATCATTTAAATGCTAAAGATCAAATCAGAGGTTGCATAACAGTAAAAAAGAAGAAAAACACTATGATGCACCAATGGCAGGGTCTTTTTGTTACTTCGAATATTGCTGTTTTCTGGTCTGTGTCGTTCATCCATTTTCTTTCTGTGTAGGTGGATTTGGTCACAGAGACTGATAAGGCATGTGAAGAACTTATATTCAATCTTCTCAAACAACAATACCCTGACCATAAGGTTAGCTTGGTATTTTTGGTGTTTCTTCTCAACATTGCTTTGTAGAATGCTTCTCATTATGTGATTTGAAAGTCTGATTTTTCTCTCTGTTAATTTTAGTTCATTGGAGAAGAAACTACTGCTGCCTGTGGTGCAACAGAGTTGACAGATGAACCTACTTGGATTGTTGATCCTTTAGATGGAACAACCAACTTTGTGCATGGGCAAGTATCATGTATTTATTTAATTCATTATGTGAAAAGTTTTCAATTTCCAAATGCGCTAATAGGTGTTAAATGAAACCAACTGCAGGTTTCCATTTGTATGTGTATCTATCGGGCTCACAATTGGACGAATTCCAACAGTGGGGGTTATTTACAATCCAATAATGGATGAGGTAAAATCATTTTGTATGTGTACATAAGAGTAACTTCTGGAATTTCAGGCATTGCTCTCATTTTGTATAACAGTGTTCAGAATAGATAACCTGAAAGGATTTCTCTTCAATAATCAAGATATTAGGTTCTATATAGCTTGTAAAATACTTATAAACCTAGGTATTTTAATCATGTCAAAGCATTCTTCAAATGCCATTAGCCATCAAGTGATCAATTTATTCCATTTCTGTGACTCCCTTCTGCACACCTTTTCTGTCTGTCTATTGGTATAAAATTTTGGGCTAAACAGATTGCTCCTTCAGCAAATTTTCTTTCCAATAAATACTAATTTTGCCTTTTGTGCAGCTTTTTACTGCCATTCATGGAAAAGGTTCTTTCCTCAATGGAAAACCCATTAAAAGTAAGTCGATTCTCTGCTCAGATATTATAAGGCCAATCAATTTTACGGTTTGATGAACTAACTGCTCTAATATTTTGAACATGCAGCATCTTCCAAAACTGAGCTTGTACAATCTCTTCTTGCCACAGAGGTACTTCAGAAAACCCATTGCTGAACAGTTTTAATAGTTCTTGCAAGTTAAGGAACTCGAATTTGTCTCTCTTTATTCATATTTGCTATCAAAGTTGTGAAACTAGAAAAATTTACTCATTTAATTTTAAATCTGTGAAGCTTATCAAAATTTTGAAAATTATATTGACAGGCGGGTACAAAGCGTGACAAGGCTACCCTGGATGCCTCTACAAATAGGATCAATAGCTTACTGTTCAAGGTATTGACAATGATTTTCAGCATTTCTTTAGGTAATTTTGGTGGGGTAAGAATAGCTGAGTAGTGTTGATTCTCACTTGAGCAGGTTAGGTCTATTCGAATGAGCGGTTCTTGTGCATTAAATCTCTGTGGGGTTGCATGTGGAAGGCTCGATTTGTTCTATGAAACAGGTTTTGGAGGTCCTTGGTAAGATATTGAAATATTTGATTAAGCTATGATATGATATGTTAATGAATGCTGGGATTATGTTTCTCTCTTATCAGGGATGTAGCAGCTGGAGCTGTAATTGTAACTGAAGCTGGAGGACGCGTATTTGATCCGTAAGTAACAACTCTGTAACAAGGAAAATGGATTAATCATTTATTAGGTTTTGACTTTTGAGAGTGGGGTCATGAAGTGCATTAAGGCACCCTAACATGTTTATATGTGTGAATTATATTTATACATATAAATGAATCATGAATATTGCCCAGAGTGAGCATGAGCATTTTAGATGAATGTCACCATGATTCTCAGATACACAAAGTGTAGCTATTACCAAATGTGAATTGTAAAACCAGTCTCAATTTTCATATCTAAGTGATGATTTCGTTTTCTTAACAGCTCGGGGAAGGACTTCAATATTACCTCTCAGCGAATAGCAGCATCGAACCCTCTCGTAAAAGATGCATTTATTGAAGCATTACGACAATCTGAATAAAGAAACTCGACTCCAGATAAGTTTTATGTTACTTCACTGAAGAATAATTCTTGAGCCATGCTGTCACATTGAAGAGCATTGCTGGTTGAAGTTTATGTATCTGAGTTCTTATTGGTTGAGGACTATAGCCATGCCATATTATTTTTTCAGATCTACAGAACTACAGACTCTGAATTTCGTTTATTAATCTGATTCTTATGCAAAGTTTTAGTTTCAATTCCTTTATCTGTCTTTACATATACATTACTTACAGGAAATTCAGAGAGAGATCATATATGATAAATCAAAGAAACAATAAACGTATATAACTATCAGTACAAAATCTACATAAAAACTGGGGAAAATGGGAAGAATACCACTTCATAAGACCTCTAAGTACAGCAAATTAAAAATATTCAAAAGCAGGGACCAAAAAACACGAGCCATATAGAACAATCTTTACATGGGAGTATGTACGTCTCCTTCAGACTCTATCCTGAGCCCTTCCTCCGTATCCTCCGCTGTAGCCATTCGTCCCATTAACCCCATTCGACATCTTGTTTGATGGGCTCGACTTTTTCCTCTTCACCACTACATACCATGTGAAAATCTCCAATACAGCAGCAACAATGGCTAAACCTATTATAACTCCAGTGTAAGCTCTCTTCCATTTCTGATCTGGATCTAAAATGTTGAAACCCTTGAAAATGTTGATAATGCTGAGGACTATGACAGAGTATCCGACGAAGTGGTGGTAGACGTTCCAGTAGAATCTGTATTTGTGCTCCTTTTTCGGCCTCAGAAGCATAGCAGACACCTGTGTCCAAAGGAAACCTTAAATATGGTTTCACATTCCACTTATAGAATTGTATTATATAGATGCAAACATTTTCTAAGCAGAGCACCAGTTGAAAAGTACTACCCTAAGTATGTGATTTGAAATCCATCAGTAAAGATAAGCTATAGTGATAGATTGAAAGATTACTTTAGGCTACATTTGGATTGAAAATTTTGATTTGGAAGATTGAAAAAGACTGTAGAGTGGAATTCAAATCCATCATAATTGAACCCATCCAAGAATCTAGAATGTTATTGTTATTATTATTATGATGATGATGATGAATCTCAAATTAATTATGTAAACTTGGATCAGCAAGAGTATGTTCTCTTTTGCACATTTAAGCAATTGAGTATTTCAGATGATACCTGGAGAGTTGCTAGGGAAAAGATGACAATGCCAATGATCCTGTGGGATGTGTATTTGACCCCTGGAGACTGACTTCCAAGTCGGAGACCAGTAGCCCATCCGGCAACACCGACGACGTAGCCTGAGGTTTGACAAAGGGCATGAAGGTAAAACCATGCTGGGTCTGCTGAAGGGAACACTTTTAGGTATCTTGCAAACAAAGCTCCAAGAGGCAATAAGATCCCCCAACTTACTGCATTCAGTATTCCATGAATCTGCATATCCATAAGAATGTTATTTGAAGATCTTCAAGATTATTAACACCTAGCACACCAAACACTATTGTGTAATCATGGAGCCTAAATTAATGGGTTCAAGTCATCATTTGCCCGATTAAAAAAGAAAAAACTTAAAATATATTTCATTTCCAATTAAATATCCCATTGATCTAATAAAAGAAGCAAAATATCAATCCCCCTAACATGCAGTGTTATCTAAAAAATAGGCTAATGATGACAGTATTCATAATCCTCTGTTTGCTCAGCATAATGATCATCATGAACATGAAAACATCAAAACAAAAAGAGCATATTATAGTCAAAAGAACATGAAAACATCAAACATTCATAACATTTTAGATAATAGTTAAAATTCCTCAAAGAAAAAAAAAAAAACTCACATTCTTTTTCTTAATTCTGGAGCCTAGTGCTCCTGATGTTGTCCCTGTTTGGCCCGAAAGAAGATTCAAATTCCCAGTGGACTGCACGTTAGGGCCCGTCGTAGGATGTGTAGCCGGAGAATCTCCGGAAACAGGACCTTCTTGCCAAACCTGGTTCACTGTAGAGCTAATATTATCAAGTCTCAGTGTAGCAAAAATGATGAACTCATTTCGTGCATAAGTTGCCCTTAAATCTGAAACTGGAAAACTCAACTCTCCCTCCTGCAACTGAGTTTGGTAACTAGTAACAGGTGCAGTGTAAGCCCTGATTTTCCCATCAGATTTCTGATAAGCCACGAGCGCCTGCGCGCCGACCATGCCTCTCCCAGTCGGATTAACAGCCCACGCCACCCATCTGGACGACGAAACTCCCGAGTGTCTGTACGCAATCTTAACCGATTTAGTTGACTGGTCGTAGTCCCAATGAAGGAATGAGTTCAAGGAAGAGAGATCATTGCACTGGGTGAAGACTTGGTTGCCAGAGAACTTGTAGTTTGTGCAAGACTGAGCATAGGATGATGATATGTAGAGACATAAGATGATTAAAACTGGTTTCAACATTGTGTGAGGAAATGATCAAGAATTGAGGTTGGTTGGTTGGTGGTTGTTTCTTGATGATTTGGTGATGAAGAGAAAGATGGTAATGAGGGATGGTTTTTATAAAAGATTGGAAGGGTGAATGGTGGGACATGAGTAGTTACAGTTTGGTAAAGGAAGGTTCTGTTTGGGAAATTGGAATACCACCTGGCAAAATGCTACTTACCTGCTTGTTTTTGTTTAGGTTTCTGTTTCATGACCCTTGTGTTGTAAAACACACCTGTTTTGTGTCCAACTCCAACTGCAATTGTACTAATTTGGACTTTTTTTTTCCCCAAAAATAAAAAAAAGGATGAGTTTTTTCTTATTGGAAAAGAGCATGCCTGGTCTTTGATTCATGACCAATTCACCTTTCTGATGGCCAATCATAACTACCATGTGGGAATGGGATATGCAATGAAACATGCATAACACTCATCATGACCTTTAATCTCACTCCAATGGGATCACCATTGATTAAGACAAAAACCTGTATGAACTATGAACTCGAGTTAAAGGTAAACTCGGGTTCATCAATTATCACTGTCATGTGTATAAACTATCATTGTTATGTATATTTAATATCACTATTATGCATATACAGTATTATTGTTAAAAAATCAATAATATTTTTATAACAGTGATAGTATATATGAATAACAGTGATAGTGATTACAGATAACAGTGATACGAGTTCATGTGAACTCAAGTTCACAGGATACTCACCCATTAATTAATTTGTATTTAGTATTATTTTATATATAAATAGTATTTGATGTCTAGTTTTTAAGAGAGTCAAACTTCTGTTTCCTAGTACTCTGTGTCTTGTTGCTTGTAACAAATACAATGCAAAACATGGAGTAGTGCCTAAATTAAGGTTGACTGCATAAGATATCATACATTAGGTTTTAGGGGGAAATGGTACTAGTTGTTTATATTATAAGGTATTAGTTTTGAATAGCTTTAGTTATTTTACTATAATGTATTAGTTGTAAATCATTTTTACTATGTAACTATTTCACTCCAAATTAATGCTAGATTTAGTTGAAAAGTGTGTGGTATTTATGAAATTGTTGGGGGAAAAGTATGGTTTTACTTTTACCCAATCATGCAAGTTAATATTTTTAATGAATAAACAAGTGAGACAGTAAAAAGGTGGAATATTATTATGCATAACCACTTCACCGCTTAAAACCAAATCACATTTTGATATTTAACAGAAGAGTGTATTATTTATATGTTGGATTAGGTGAATGATTTATAGCAACCACCCAACCCTAATTGGTCAAACCAAATACAACTTCTACCCAATTCTGTCTCACTTCTTCCTTGACATTCATAACATCTGTGCGTTCATGACTAATGTAGACTATGAAAAAAAAAAGATTTTTTGAAAGTTTGCGGTGATTTTTTAGCACAAAAATTAAGAAAAAAAATGTAATCAGTTGGATGGGTAGAATAGACACTGTGAAGTAAAGGTTTTATGGGTGGAGATTTTATAGAATATTTTTATTGAGTGCAGGAAACTTTTGTTGGACTCACTAAAAAGAAAAGTATGTAGTCTTTTCAGGAACACATGTCGTATAATTTTACTTAATCCAAAAGTATAATTTTTTTTGAAATAATTAATATATATCACTTAATCCAAAATTATTTAAAAAAATTTAATTCATATCGTGATGGAATTTAAGCTTAATCAAATATGAAGAGTTAAACATGTATAAAGAGATAGTAACTCTTCAATACTTAATTATCATTACAATTCAACATCTAATTTTGCATCAAGCACCATGAAAAAACCCATATTACAAACCACACCAAAAAATAGACCTCACCCCCACCCAAATCTGACACTCCCTCCACCCCAAGCATATTTCAGCTTTCTCATTCCCCCAAATTTATTTTATTACTCTCTCTCTCTCTCTCTCCAACCATGCCCACCTCCATGTCTTCATCTCTCTCGGCGGCGGAGATAGTTCTCACAACGCCATTCCTGCGCCCGTTTCTTCTATTTCCATGTTTGCCACTACTCTTGGCCATTACAACCGTCAAAGATTTGAGACCCATCGTGCACTAGATCTGATTGGAGATGCCCCCGACTCCGCTATGGCCGTCTCCACATCTTCGTCTCCATATCAAACCGTCGTCTCTGGTACTTTCTAAATCAAACCACCGTCTACAGATCAAACCGCCTTCGATATAATTTTTTTCAGCGGCTTTGAATCTGATGCACCACATTTTTACACAGATCAGTTTGAATCTAGATTTTTTTAAGCCGGTTTGATCTTTGAAGTCGGTTTCAACTTGGAACTTTTTAAGCTGGTTTGAAATTGGTGCTTCAAAAACTGGATTTTTTTAGATTAATAATGTGTTTTCCATTATGAAAGAGTGATTACATTAGTTTCCATAACTAACATCCTAGCTAACTTGGTAGTTATTTACCTAACTAACTAATAGTTACAACAAGCTAACTACGTCATCTAACAACCTAACAACTTTGAAGTGTAGTGATCGAAGGATGCAGCTGCATGCATTGTATGCATGCATGTGATGATGTACATACTTCAATATGCACCAAAAATAGTTTGACCAAAATCATGAGATAAGCCAAGTTGAGCAGCCAGCTTCTGGAACCGTGAAGGAGGTAGGGACTTAGTTAGGATATCAGCTAATTGATCATTAGTAGGAACATAACGTATGTCTAGCACTTGATCAAGAAACTTTTCACGAAGGAAATGTACATCTACTTCAATGTGCTTCAAACGACCGTGAAAAGCAGGACTAAAAGCAAGTTTAATTGCGCAATAGGTTCTTAGTAATATCTGGCACATGTAGGACATTGTCAAGTGTAACCATGTTATCAGACTGTAATGTAGGAAGATTCACAGAACCAACATTATGAATGCCAAGCTTAGAACCATCACCAACAGTAAATGAAGACTTACCCTGATAAGGTGGGCATAAAGAGAGATTTAAAAGTTGTGATGTCACATGATGAGTGGAAAGAGTAGAAGAATTACCAGAAACATGAGCAGATCTGTGTTGAACAAAGTGTGCCTGATGTGAATGAGTAGGTTGAAGATTAGGTGGAGTAGGAGATCCATTTTATAGACCAGCATAGGAGTGATCAATTCTCTTGTATCACTAAATAGTTGTATGAGATTTGCCATAAATTTGACAGAACACCTTTTGTTTAGAGTTAGAGAACCTGGTCTTTCCTTTGAACTTTCCAGATGAAGAAGTGCTAGATGAAGCCACATTTGCACTAGGAGTAGGTGAAGAAACACTAATTGATGCAGTAGTAGAGGCATGAAGTAACCGCATCTCATGTGTTTGTGAGATAAATTGAACCACAGCCAGTGAAGGTATATCACCACGAGTAGTAAGAGTGACAACAACAACATCAAATTTAGGAGACAAACCACCAAGTATAATAAGAACCAGATCTTCATCAGAGATGGGATGACCTGCAGATTGAAGACCATCTGCAATGGTCCTCATTTGTAAAAGGTATTCATCAAGAGTAAGAGCTTTTTTCTTCAGTGTCTGGAGCTGAAAGTCTCAGAGACATAACCTTTGCCTTAGACTGAGAATGAAATAATTCCTCAAGTATCTTCAAGACTTCAAAATAGTGATAAAAACGGTTTACATAGCGTAGCATATTCGCATTTATAGAACTCAGAATCCAACTTAGAAGGAATTGATCCCTTCTATACCACTCAGAGATATATGCTCCACTACTGGAAGCACCATCAGCAGCAACCATGTCAACAGGAACAGAATCACAAAGCAACACATCCTCAAATATGTGAGCTCAGACTGTAGCTATGACTTGAGATCGCCAGAAGTTATAGTTTGATTTATACAGTCAGATATGAATAGTAATAAAGGTAGGTAATTTGGTAGATGATATAGTATTCATGATGATATGCAGATATGAAGATAAGATGATTAGAAGATACAAAGAAATGAAGATAAGAAGATAAGAAGGTATGAAGATATGAATGGACGAAGATATGAAGATATGAAGAAATGGATCGATGAAGATATGAAGAAATTAATGGATGAAGATATGAAGGATAGAAGAAGATCTTCAAGAGCAACTCAAAATCGTGGATCTAGGCTCAAAGGATACCATGTTGAGATTAATAATGTGTTTTCCATTATGAAAGAGTGATTACATTATTGCCCTATTTATACAATAGTTTTCATAACTAACATCCTAACTGACTTGGTGGTTATTTACCTAACTAATTAACTAACAGTTACAACAAACTAACTACCTCATCTAACAACCTAACAAGTCTGAGGTGGAGTGATCGAAAGCTGCAGTTGCATGCATTGTATGCATTCATGCATGTAATAATGTTCATACTTTAATAGTTTCTGAATCTGAAATTTTTTAAACACTCTGTTCAGATTTTGATGCCTTTTGTTTTTCTTTTTTTTGTTTCATGAATTGGTATCTCTTATATTTGTTTCATTTTATTTTTTCTCAGATTGGTATATGTTTAGATTAGTGTATGTTCAGCTTGGTATTTTGTTTCATGGATTAGTACACGTTCAATATTTTTGTGTGTATGCAGAAAAATTAGTGTTATTCAATTTTTTTTCCTTAGGATTTTTTATTTATTTAAATGAAGACTAAACAGGCATGCGATTTACCTTTTTAGCCATGCACAAATATTACAGCAGAGTCTCCAAATGATAGTATGACACAAGACATCTCCATGAGCTAACGGCCTAAAATACATCTTGGGTTTTGACTCCAGATCCCAAAACTAAACGAAGCATAAGACACGTCTTTTACCAACACCCAATTCCACAAATACACTTTTACATTTTCTATAAATTTCTCCCTCTGAACCTACTCATTATGAAAAATAAAAGCATTTATGGCTTTCAATAAAAGACAAATTACACACTCCCAAATACCCACAACAAATATTTTACCCCTTTTTTCTTTTAAAATCCTACTAAAATGAAGCAAGTTTGTCACAGGATCAGATGACAACACTGTATCGACCTCAACCAATCAAAACACTTCATCCAAGCATGACAAGAAAAGGAGCATTAAGAAAACACACGTTGTACCGTTTCTTGGGTTTCGTCACAGAAAACACAGTTTAAATTTGCATTCTGAGGAAGAGCTGGTTTTCTATGCAACTTCGTAGTTGTAGGTAGTCTTTCCTACAACACTCTCCAAGCATGCAACCAAACTTTAAGGGGCAAAATTATTCCGAATCAAGATAAATTCCTCTCATGCATCTCTTCTTCATTCATCATTTTCTTGCATCAACCTCTCGTATGCTCTCTTTGTTGTATATTTTCCATCAGCTGACCACCATCAATTTCAACAATCTGTCAAATTCTATTTAAGAGAACAATTATTAATCACAGAAATAAAAGCACTAAGGGTGGTAAGTTCCCTATCAAATAGTTCTCGTCTCCACCTCCATACCCACCTCCACTCTCACTCCTTCCCTCCATTCAGTGTGTGATCCCCAGTTTTTGGGGTCATTTGCAATTCTTATATAAAAAATAAAAATTGCATGAAGATGATTTGGATTAGATAAATTTTCCAAAAAGCTGTTTTGAAGATTTTAATATATCAAATATTTATTTAAGAGTATTAAAAATCTCAACATAAGTATAACAATCAAGATCAGTTGTATCATAATATTGTTAATAAATATCAACAACAATAAATTTTTTAATTATTCATATTTATATAAAAATACAGTATTATAATTAAAATTGAAGTTTAAAATATCAAATCTTAAAAAATTATTTAAAATATTAAATATTTGAACAAGAGTATCAAATATTTAGTCGATAGTATAAAAAAATTAAATAACAATTCATTAAAAAATGATTCATACCATCAAATTGTTGGAAAATATGGTGGGTGTATAGAAAAATGAAGATGTTGACATGGACATAAAAACAGAAAGTCGAGGCATGAGTTTTACCAACTCTCTAGAAAAGTGCAAATCGGGTTTGAATCCCACTGTCCTCGTGACAATGCATACGTGCAAAGTGGGCCTCTAAAGCGCCCAATGCGACGTACACGTGTACCAAGAAGGTTGACTAACCTTAAGGCACCAGCATGTTAATCATAAAATATTATTAATTTTAATGTTCATAAGTCTACATATAAGGGACTCAAAAGTTCTCACATTTTCCTATGTGGGACAATGAATATTTCTTTATTTTCTCCCTTATTTTTCTTCTTCAACATGTTAAGTTGCTAACTTCATGTATTAATATCTCATTCACCCGAAATTAATTTTGAACAAATTACTATTCCAGATTTATCGACTCCGATTGTAGATTAACATTTTGCAACTTAATTCCATTTTACACCAATGAAACATCATGATAAAATTGGTCAAACTTGGGCCATCTACCCAAATTCCAAACCAATTTCCAACACAACTATTTTTATATAAAATCTAAATTTTATTTCATATTTTATTACCCCTAATATGATTTTGAGCAAGCTGAAATTACTGCTCCAGTCGATATTATTAAATGTACACTTTATGAATGAGAAAATTATTTTGTGGGGTACGAAAACAACTCAGCCTTTTGTGTGGTTGTTTATTTGGCTGATCAACTCATATTCAATCAGTGCAAATAAACTCAATTATTGCAAACTATGTTCTAATTATTGCACGAAGATCAATATGAATCATTTTAAACAAAATAATTATTTTTATACAAAATAATATTTATTATTATTATAGTAACACACATTTGTTCTTACATTGTATGAAAAAAAAAATTATTTCTATAAAAATAAATAAATATATGTAAAAATAATATTTAGTCTGATAATAACACGTATTTTATCTTACAGAACATGTA
Source organism: Prunella vulgaris (assembly GCA_026898435.1). Lineage (NCBI taxonomy): Eukaryota > Viridiplantae > Streptophyta > Magnoliopsida > Lamiales > Lamiaceae > Prunella > Prunella vulgaris. Next base: position 258,909 of record JAPKLY010000129.1, on the reverse strand, counting down.
TTTGCCTATATAATAACAATTGTATCTTTTAGCGAAAATCTTGGAATTTGTTTAGCACGAAATTTTGGGAAGAATTGTCTAAATTTTATTCGACACCGATCAAAATTAGCAAAATTTTGAGTATAGATTATTTTATATGTAAAATATTTCATATAACAATTGACACGTAAAATGTTGGACTAAAAGCTGTCATGGATCTAAAAATAATATATGATAGTAATTGGGTTAAAAGAATATACTGTATATTTTATTCCTAATTATTTTATACTAAAACGATACATCAGTCTTGAATGATAGTTATCTCATAATATAATCATAGTTTTTTTTTCTTTTTTCCATTAATCATCGAATTTGGATAATTAACATTATCACTGCACGTAACTTGAGCTAGCTCACCTGGCCACCAGACTACTCTTGAGTGAGTGACCTGGGTTCGATTCCCTTTGGGAACGAATTAGGAGGGAGATATCTATAAGGGTGGACTTGGAGATATTCTTGGGGTGTAAGGAGACTTGGTGAACTAACTTTTAACTACTAACAGCTAACATTTATTAATAAAAAAAATATATCACTGCATATGTAGGTCATATTGGACAAAGAAATCACATGTGATATTGTGAGGTTTAGTTACGAATTAAAAAATTGTATGGACGGAGGGAGTATTTTGTTTTTGAAAAAGAAAATGTACATGTAAGACGCCAAAATCTGGTAATAATTTGATAATATTGAAATTAGAGTACTTTATGGTCAACCAAAGTGGAAGTGCTCATGACTTAGTAATTAATACAAATAACCTCAGTTTAATTAATCATTAATTTTCTACGTTGAATGAATGATTAAGAGCAGATACTTTTAGAGTTTTTGTATGATTAAATTTGGTGATCCATCAAAGATAATTTTTTAAATACTTTGGTCCATAGACACATGTGACAAGGACGGCAGAGTACTAAATTGCTTTGAAACATTAATTAGGCATCATCTTGCGTAATTAGTTTGTATTCTGAGTGTATATTTAAATAATACTCCATCCTTCTATTTTTTTTATGAGAAAAATATAATAAAAATAAGAATTGAGACGAGTTATTATATTAGAATGTATAATCATTTTATAATTATAATTACAAAATAAAACTAATGTACCCGAGATTAATTCAAACAACTAATATAATATCTGAATTTCAATGCTTTTGTACATGTGATCGTAGGAAGTCAAAAAATTTCATCTCATTTAAAAATTTGAACTTCTAATTCCATAAAAAATGACATAATTTCATCTAAAATTTTCGACTTGCGTCGATAGACGTGAAATTAATTACTCCCTCCGTCCCATAATTGTTTTCACACTTTCCTTTTTCGTCCGTCCCACAATTGTTTTCACACCCTATAAATAGAAAATATTACTTTAACTTTATCCTCACAATCCAATTAATCTCATTATTTTAATAATATAACTTTACACAACACTCTATTTTTTCTTAAAAGTTGTGTCATCCCAGAGGTGTTTTCACCTCTGGGACGGAGGGAGTAGCTTATATTATTTTTCTACCAGAAAATTTCACTAAGCATGACAAACAATGACATCAGCACCCCCATTGAATTGAAAAGACAAATATAATTAAGTTTAGTAATAAAAATTTGAAGAAAAAAGTCATAATCATGTTATAAAAATTGAATGAGACACGAGGAAGAAGAAATGTAGGGGGACAAAGTATCTTGGTTAGAGGCGACATTAGCATTATCTTACCTATTTAATATTAAATGTGTAAGGAAGTTGGTGAGATTAGGACTGTGGTTGGGGTGATGAAATATTAAGGAAAAGGCACGTAGCATAACATGCAAGATTGATTTTTCAGTTCCTCGTTGTGGCAAAACAATATTTTTTTTATGGGAAGTTCTGTTGTGCAATTGGTGTATGGTGTACTCCCTTAACAGTTAAAATTATTTATAATAAAAAAATTGCGGGTTGATATACTGAACTGCTATTGATTTTTCGTCCGTCTCATTATATGTTGCTCATTTGCTTTTTTTTATCTTTATTGGAAACTACTATTTTTTTTTATTATTTTCAATACTTTTTACATTATTTTCATTACTTTTCACTTTTCTCCATCACATCACTTATACTTTTTCACTTTTCCCATCACATCATTTACACTTTTTCACTTTTACTTTAATTCGTGTGCCAAAAAACAACGAGCAACTTATAACGGGATGGAGGGAGTATAAAATATCTCGATAAAAAATTGTGAAAATTATTGACAGAATGAAGAAATATAATTTTAAGATTTAGAATGAAGTACTAATTGGCAAATTATATTTGTGTAAAATGTAAGATGACCCCAGTTCATATTGATCAACTTATCTTATGGTTTTCTAAATCTCAAACATCTCCGATAGTTGATGATTGAATGAGTTGGTTTTAAGTAAACAATTTTGATAGAGTAGGTGTTCTATGAGTTTAAGTTCAACGTGAATTCTAATATAACATGATTTACTTTTAATTGTTGGGTTGATCTGTAATTAGAGAAATAAGTCACATTTAAATTTTCCGCATTTGAAATTGAGCGAGTGAGAGAAGTTAGTGGTCGAATTTTTGTATTGTATGACAATGATAGTAATAAGGAATGACACTGAGAGTGATAGTCAAATTGCATGACAGGATCATGACAGTGAACGTCTTTGTTGCATGATAGTGATAATCATAATGAATGATAGTGATAGACTTAATGCGTGAAATTGGTAAACATAATGTCAATGATATTCTTTATGACATAATAGTGATAGTCATATGACATGACGGTAATAGTATTAATGCATGACAGATAGTGATGACAATAATAGTCTTTATTTTATGATAACAATAATAATAATCTTTGCAACAATGATATACAAAAACATGACTTAGACATGGTTCACAAAATATTTTGATTCTAGTTGCAATTACCAGAGATTGAAAATAAATTTTTTTTTTAAATATCATTTTAAATTTTTTTTTGAATTGCAATAGCAACTACAACTCCACGTCGGAGCTGAAGCATTGATGCCTCTATATTTGCTAGCCGCTAGAATTTGTCTCATCTCAGGTGCGGGCACAGATTACAAGTGACTGATATAAGAATGGCGTGGGTTTATGTTTGGATATTTGTATGGTCAAAGTATAAATGAAGTGGAAATGCTATTGAATGTTTACTTGAGTGCTCTTTCCACGTCCAAGTGTATGTTAAATGACTGTTGGAGGTCGTATTTATAGTAATATTATTTTTATCTGTGATCATCATTAAATACCCGTATTTTATATTATTTTGAACTATTTAATTCTGACTCTACTCTACAGGCAGCTAGGTTTGATCCTATCCACCAATCATATGATGACATGTGACACTCTAGTTGACTTTAGTACACTCGATGCATCTTATAGTTAATTTAAGACTGTCTAATCTTAGCTGTGTTAGTTAAATGGACGATACTGCTAGATATCGAAAGACCAGAAAGA
>JAPKLY010000129.1:140174-255406 GCA_026898435.1 Prunella vulgaris | reverse complement strand
GTCTCCAAAAAATTAGATGGGCTCCCAAAGCCCAATTGCCAAGAACCCGAGCCCGAGCCGGGCCGGGCCGGGCGGGCGGCGGCGGCGCGCGCGTGTGGTGCATAGGAGAGTGTCTCCAAACACTTTATTTAAGTGGACATCTCATGTTGCTACATATATCTATTATGAATTCCTTCATGAATTCCTATGTGGTACAAGCAAGACCCACTTGCTTGTACCCACTCCCACTACCTCAAGGTTTTTCCCTCCATTTTCTTTTGACGATTTCTCACTCACCGTAAATCGGTTTTGAGACTTCTAATATGTTATCGTCATCTACCCCGCGAGTAGAACAAGTATGTCATGTTTGATTTTCCAAAACAAAATTAATTAACTCTTAATTAATTTAATCAAAACACAACTTACAACAAGCTGTACTATGAGATTTCTTCCTATTTAGATTGATCTTCTGACATCATTACGGTGGTGGGGGCAGAGATGGCTGCCAGAATTCTGATTACGTAGACATTTCTTTGGAAGTCATGGTTGAGTTTTTTGTCTAAGTATGCTGTACGATGGTGGCCATTGTTCCATTTTTTATATGGTTGGGTCACTTCTCGCATTGCCTTAATAGACCACCTATCTAAGCTTAACAATTCTTAATTCACGTGTCTTGATCACTGGCTGCAATCAACGGGCAGGGTCTAATCCTGACACAAAAATCCTCCCTCCGTCCCATAATTATTTTCATTTTTTTTTTCGTCCGTTCCACAATTATTTTTACACCCTATAAATGGAAACTATTACTTTAACTTTATCCTCACAATCTAACTAATCTCATTATTTTAATAATATAACTTTACACAACACTCTACTTTTTTAAAAAATTGTGACATCTCAAAGGTGAAAATATCTCTGGGACGGAGGGAGTACCATTTTACAATTAAAAAATTATTAAAACTATTTTACCTCCTTTTAGTATTTTGCTATTTCATATCAATTAATAACAAGTAATAATGTAATATGCCTAGTTATTATTAAACTCATGTGCATATTGATTATTCATAAAATGAAATATGAGGTGAGTCTACAATCAATATAATTTGGTTGCAGCTAGAGGCAGATTAATGTGATAGTTTTAAGGATATAATTCTTAAATTTGGATTTTTTTTTCTTTTACTATATAGTGTTCAAATATAACTACAAATTTAATTATTTTATGTGAGCGAGTATATTAGTTTAAATATTAAATAAATATATTATTTCCTCTATCCCCACTTTTCTTATTTGAATGTCCCAAACAATTTTGTACCCTATTAAAAACGAAGCATTGATTTACATGCACTCACAAATATATACACAAATTTTACCCATATGTCACTATTTTATATATAATTTTTTTTTAAATATGCCGTCCCGTAAGTTGTAAATTCCTACTAAACGGGGGGAGTATTACTTACATACATTACCCCAAAGTAAAATAAGTTCAGATGGATTGTAGACTTGCATTATATGTAGAAGTTTTAAGCTGAGTGTTTTGTCCACCAGTTATCACTTAAAATAAAATAAAATTATGAGATATATAACATATCAGTTAAATAGAATATTAGCCCAAGTTGTAGGTGAATAGCTTATTTGACACCATTTCAAAATAAGGTTTCGTGAAAAACTTGTGCAAGTCGTTGTCCTTTATCACTAAAATACACTTTAATTAACCAACTACTCCAATATTTCCTTTACCCCTAATCAAAACAATGATTCTCTAACGAGTAATCAATCTTTTGCACCTAATAAGTTAAACTTTTTTCTTTTGAACAAAAACTTAAGTTTCATATTTCATAATATGAAGTTTATACCTTAAGAACATCTTATTGATGCAATTAATTGTATTCAATGATATTATACATATTTTATAATTTGATATCAGTCGATACATCCTGTGATATTAGTAAATACATTATATGGTATAAATTTTATATTATAAATAATTATATAGGAGTACTACTCTTTTTTTTTTTGGTTAACTGCAAAATAAAAGAAAGAAAAATGAGTTTTATAATTTTTATTAATTGTAATATATACTTTTTAGAGGGTTAAAAACTGTCATATTTTATTATAATTCTATTTTTTTTTACTTTTCTACCAATCTCATCTCATAAAACGGTCTCGTACATTTTTTTTTATCTATATATATTGATTTTGTAGAATATATAGCTGTCCGAGACCAGCCATCTTCTGATTTACATGCATATCATTAAAATGAATGTAAGTTCCCCCAAATAAATTTCTTCTCCACAACCATTCCCATGACCATATCTGACGCAGCACACCGTGGACAAAGATTAAACTTACCAAAGAATATTAAATTTTAATTTCATTAATAATCAAAAGTGCATACACTACTACATAAAAGAGCTTGGAGAGCTCACAAAAATTCACTTAGAAAGCTGTTAAATGAGCTCTCCAAACGAAAGCTATCTAAGCTGGATCAGCTTAGAAAGCGGTTGTTGAACCGCTGTAAAATGGGAGCTTGGAAAGCAGTTATGAACTGTTTTCCAAGCTAAAATCCGTTTTTTTTCTTGCAGAGCGGTTATTAACCGCTATGTAAGCTTTTTTTTTTTAAATCCGTATAATATTCTATATTTTATATTATATATGCTATATTTTATATAATATGTATTTTATATATTTTATATTACAAATTCTATTTAATTAATTTATATATATATATACAATAATATAAATTCACAAAAATAAAATACTTAAAATAAACCAATTAATATTAAAACATGAACTTATAACTAATTAAATGTATCATCATAAATTAAATAAAAGTTACATATATCGTCGAACCAAAATTTATACTAATCGATCTAAACTAAAAATCTATTATATAAATAACCGGTCCAATTTAATTTGAATTGTTTGAGTCTTGTATTTATGTACGAATAAAGCGGACGTGCATAGACAAACTGCAAAATAAAAATGTAATTAGAAATATATATATATATATATATATATATATTTATTTATTTATATTTAAATTAATAAATTGCCTCAACTAAATACTTACGTCGTCCGGAATCGCCGTTTTAGAAGCCTTCAAAATATCTTCAATGTAGTTACAAACATAAATGCCACAGCTAAAACCATCTTTCTGTTTCGACACCTGTTGATTAATAATTATAGTTATAACACATGAATAAATATAGATTTTATTAAAGTATATATATACCTTAATATTTTTCCACATAACGGTAGTAAATTCTCTTGATGTGTCGGCCGGAAGGCGAGTTCGATACATTCTCATCACACTGTTATTATTATAATTAAAAAAATAAAAATAAATTACATATGCATAATTCTAAAAATAAAATAATATCAAAATAATTAAAAAAACACATACCAGTCCATAAATTGCATAATTTCAGGACGATCAATATGCAGTTTACCCGAAAGTGGGTCCATATAATATACCACTTGTGTACCCACGTTGACGACGACCAAAACCCAATGTTCCCTGCATTTTAATAAGAATATTAAAAGTATATTTCATTTGCATATTTATATTAATAAATAATTTGATGACATGTTTGTTTTATGTACTTACCCCACATATACAGGCCACAAAATGAGATGGTCTCTCCTAGCATATCTTTGCATATGTAGTGCAAACATCTCCATATCGTGGGCGTTGTTAGAACCTACGCAGGCAGACACTTGGGGGGAGATGAAAGAATACTTCAAAATAGCCACATTATCTCTTGATAGATATACCTCCCCCAAATATCTTCAATTAATGAAAATACTCATATTATTATATATAAAGAAAATTAAACCTGTAGAAGAATTAAATATGAAAAATCAATAAACACATACCTGAGATAAAAGGCAATGGTAGTGGCACTCAACTACTGGTCGTTGACTACTTCCATAACATTATCCACACGAATATAGTCTTCCCAACCAGTTACATGAAAGTAAGTAGGAAAAGAAACTATAACACCTTCAGAATAAGCGGGGGACGATATCCGTGTGTACACCGTAGATATTAGATCGTCGCTGTGATCTACGTCTCCTTGCAAAGGATAACCTTGCCGTCGTATGGGCACTGTAGCAGGAGTCTCACTCGGTCCTTTCCTCTGAATAGACATTGTAGCACGAGGCTCCCTCGTCTTTTGGGGAGTCCGTAATTTCTACAATCAATTTGTAATTGGTTAGTTTAACAAAAATAAGAGAAAATTTAATAACATATATTTTACCTTCTGAGTTAATGAGACCAAGTGACTAGGACATTCTAGAAAGTGGCCAACCACCCTCCCGAAAGTGGTCGCCTCATCATTTGGTCTAGGCATTGGGGAATAGCCCTCTCCCTCAACAGCCAACTCAACAGTGACGATCTGAAATCCAGGAGTGATAGGACAACCATGAATCACTCCGCTGGAGCTACTGTGTAATGTCCCTGTGGCCACCAATCGTGTAGGATGCTCCAAATATAAATAGCGCATGATCGGTGTCTGTTCCCATAAAAATATAGAGTGATTAATATTTTTAAAAAATTTCGACAGAGTTTTGTTTATATTTATCAAACTCCCAATTAATCAACTACATCAAACAACCAAATCATATTCATCCACATCAACTACAACAAACAAACAACAAATTTCTCATCCACACCAACAATATACAACAAACAACCAACAATATACCTGGGGGATGTTTTGAGGTGGAGAAGGCGCATCAGCAGAATACATCGTCGGACAACTGTCCTGATGGCTTGCTGCAGTACTCGACGACGACCCTTGATTATGTAGTTGAGATAATATCTCTACCTGTCTAGCCAGTGAAGCAACCTGTTGTGCAAGTAGAGAAACTTCACTCCAAGGTGCCATCGTCAATGCTGTCTTCGTCACCCCAAATCCTGTGCCCACCATGCGGCCGGGATGCTCCTGACGATCAAAAGCCCGAGCAAGTAGATCACCGGGACCGATCATCTGGAGTTCTTCGGGCGTCATGTTTTGAGATAGACTCCTCTGAAGTATATAATTTGTGTCAAATAATATAATATAGTTTGTAATTCAAAAAAACAATAAATTGATATAAGATTACCCCTTCTTCTATAACTTGCCGTGCATGAGGATCTGGAACACTCCCATCTGGAGTCTGTCGAGTAGTCTCAAATAACTCGAATCGGTTAATGATAGGGTTAGTCTCCCCAACTTTCCTCTTTTCTTCCTTCTGCAGTAGTGACGAAATGTGTTTTTGTGTTAGATATATTAAATATAAATAGTAGTAAGATCCAGTAGTAATCGACTCACCATTTCTTCTCTTATACGTGCATAGCCTTTGGAAGATCCTCGATATCGCACCTCCATCGACTTGGCATACTCAGTATTTCGGCGACTTCTTGCCTAAACTGTCATAGAAATATACTAAATAAATTAATATCGTGCATTAGAAATAAATAAACTGATATTGATTATTTTTATCTTAAATTCTTCAGCCGTCGATAATCTAACGAATTCTTCCCAATATGGGGCTACCATATGATTACCAAGGTGATCTGGTGGAGGTGTAGAGGAGTAGGTACCAGTATGAGGGTCTTTACTGGTTTTTTCTCAACTGAGCTCGGAAATTCTTCGTCAAAATCCCACCTTTTTGCAGTATTTGTGTCTTCTTGCTGGGGTCTAGACCAGAAAATGTTTGTTGTAAACATATAAACAATATAAATTCAATAAGTTCATAAGTTTATAAAATTTAATATATTTCATAAGTTCAATGAGTATAAATATAAAACTTACCTATAGCTCTTCCCATATAGACTCCTTTATATGATTAAGTGCTGGGCTACGCCAATAATTAGCTGGCAGAACAATCGAGACACATCTTCGAACTGCTTGCCCAAGGTAGTGCGACAGCAGCGAACTCTTCTTTCCTATGGGCTGCCCGTACTCATTAAATTGAAGCTACAATGACATAATATTATTAGGTTAAACGATAAATAACATATTATAATAAATTCAACTGTTTTATGATAATGAAATACCTCCACTGTCTTTCCCTTCGCCCGCTGTCTCTTCAAAGTGCTCATTGTCATTACACCCCTCCCACGTTTTTCTCCAGAACTGGTACTCGTGGGATGATCAGTCTCATCTACACCCCTCTCGGGTTGGCACTCATCTCCACCAAGATCTCCTAAATAGACATGGTAATCTCTACCCATGTCATCATCAGGCAGAGGCAAAGACATGATCCTGTACAACAGAAAAAATCACATTCAATATAGTAAATGAATTATAACATTGAATAAAACAAAAGAAGTGGCATTCAATATAGTAAATAAATACAGTAAATGAATTATAACATCTTACATTTCTTTTTAGCACGTGTTTTTCTTTTTCGTTTTGTAGTTAACTTTTCTCGTTCATGTCTATGAATATTAACAAGATATGGGTTGCCATATTCATCCCCTTCTCTGAACACTCTCTTGTACGGGCGATAGTCAGGATCATCGAAAGAGGGACCAGAAATAAAGAAGTTCTGAAAAGGATCATCAATTGTGTCAACATCTTCATCGACGTGGTCGCTGACCTGGTAACTATCACTAAACTTGTTCGACAGAACCACAATCGACCATTTCTTGTTAACTGGGTCGGGGACATAGAAAACTTGTTGAGCTTGGCATGCCATTATATAAGAGTCATCTTTGTATCCCACATTTTTCAAATCAACGCGTACGAACCCAAAATTATCAACTTGGACCCCGTTAGGAATCCTCACCCAACTACAATAAAAAATGGGTTCACGGTGGCCAACATAGTCGAGTACCCAAATATTGACAATCTGTCCAAAGTAAGTAGTAATCAACTGATCCCCTGCATTTGCTTTGATGGACACCCCACTATTCTGCATTGTACTCGTGGCATCATGATCTCTGGTATAAAATGTATATCCATTAATAAGATAACACTTATATGAATACACATGTCTATCAGGCATTCTGGAAAACCACTTAACTCTTTCTTTCACTGATTCCTTATCCCGTGACAGACAATTTATAACATAATCATTGAACCACTTAACATATGTCCGGTTATGCTCAGCTTCCATCCACGATCTATCCCTGAAGGGAATTGTCTCAAAAAGTACTTGCATGTGAAGATCAATAAAAGGAAGCACGTCAACCGTGTTGTGGAGTACGTATAAGTGCATCCGTGTTAGTTCCTCAATACTAACACTTACCGGTTCACCACCAGTAACACCTTCACCTTCAGTCCTATTGGTGTGTCGAGTAATTGGAAGTCCAATTGCATCGACATTCGGTATAAAATCGGACCAGTACTCGACTACTTCTTCCACTAAGTAGCGTTCTGCAATGCATCCCTCTGGCCGATACATGTTCTTCACATATCCTTTCAGTACTTTCATGTATCTTTCCACACCATACATCCATCGCATACGGGCAGGACCACACATTCTTGTCTCATGAACTAAATGAATGGTTAAGTGAACCATTATATCAAAGAATGATGTAGGAAAATACATTTCAAGCTCACAAAGTGTCCCCACAATCTGTCTCTGAAAGCCACTCAAAAGTCTAGGATCAATGACTTTGCTACTCATTGCCTTGAAGAACCAACACAACTTTGTTATGGTTATGCGCACATTTTCAGGCAAGATAGAACGAATGGCAATCGGTAAGAATTCTCCATTATCACATGATAGTAATGCGATTTCATATTCATCAGTCTCCCTCCATCATCTGATACAAGCCTCTGTATGTTGGACGAATATCCCTCTGGTACTCTCACATCCTTAAGTGTTTGAAGAAACACTTTTCTCTCATTCTTGGACAATGTGTGTGCAGCAGGAGGTAGGTCCGGTGCTTGTCCATCTTCACGTCTCTGAGGTGCCAATTCTTGTCTTATTCCCATTTCAAGCATATCCATCCTTGCATTGTAACCATCCTTGGACTTCTTATCACCTAATAGAGTATTGAGCAAGCTGGCACAAACGTTCTTCTGAGTGTGCATAAGATCAATGAAGTGTCTAACATACAACTCTTTCCAATAGGGCAGTTGAAAGAAAATTGATTCTTTCTTCCAACCACTAGTGGGGACACTCTTTGCAAATCGTTTCCCGTACTGTGTGTCGACCTTCTTCATCTCACTCAAAACATCTGAACCTGACAACGAATTTGGTGCTTTACAATCCTCAACTCTTCCATTAAATTCAAAGGTCATTGTTCTGTACTTATGTGTTGGGTCCAACCACCTCCTGTGTCCCATATAGACAGACTTCTTACAATAACTCAATCGAATGTGATCAGTGTTGGTGGTACAACAAGGACATGCATCGCCTCCCTTCACACTATATCCAGATAGATTCCCAAAAGCGGGAAAGTCATTGATTGTTCCAAACAACATGGCCTTCAACTTGAAACTCTCCTTTCTACAAGCATCATACACATCGACACACTCATCCCACATCAGCTTCAAGTCTTCTATCAAAGGAGCTAGATATACATCTATGTCATTACCAGGTTGTTTAGGTCCTGATATCAACATAGATAACATCATATAAGTATGCTTCATGCACAAAGATGGTGAAAGATTATAAACCATCAGAATCACTGGCCATGTACTGTGGTTGGTACTTTGAATACCAAAGGGATTCATTCCGTCTGTGGAGAGTGCAAGACGCAAGTGTCGTGGCTCGTTGCCAAATTCTGGATGCCTCACATTGAATGTCTTCCACTGTGGTGAATCAGCAGGATGTCTTAGCAATCCATCCTTGATTCTATCATCATGATGCCAAGTCAAATGTCTAGCATCCACCGTGCTACTGTACATTCTCCTAAATCTTGGTATTATTGGAAAATACAACATCACCTTAGCAGGAGATTTATTTTTCGTATATCGCTTCCGCTCACACTTGGGACACACATCGAGACCTGCATACTCCTTCCGAAATAAGATACAATCACCCGGGCAAGCATGAATTTTCTGATGTGTTAGCCCGATGGACTTGAGCATTTTCTTAGCATCATATGCTCTCTTAGGCAGTACATTCTCATCGGGCAAAAGACCACTAACTGCTTCCAACAAATCGGTGAAGCACACATCAGTCAATTGGTGAGCTGCTTTTAGATTGAACAATATCAATACAGCTGAAAGTTTTGTTACCTTCTCACATCCGGGCCAAAGAGGTAATCCAGCGTCATCCCTTAACTTCTCTGACATATAAGGATGACCTCGCAGATTATCCTCATCCCCACTAGATGTATCAACATTCGGTACATCCCCACTAAATGTATCAACACTCGGTACATTCTCTGTATTTATTGTGTCTACAAACCTAAAGTCAGTTCTTATGTTGCTTGAGCTACATCCATATCTTCTCTCACCATGACATGTCCAAACGGTATATGATTTATCAATACCATGAATCATCAAGTGATCGAACAAATTGTTCCAACCACTAACCATTTTTCCGTTCATACATTTCCAACACGGACATAGAATGTACCGATTGTCGGTGCAGTATCTGATTGCATGATTACAAAATTCTTCCACCCCATTCCTATACTCATTTGATAATCTATCTGCACGAACCCACTTTCGATCCATATATATAGAACTAGATATGCCTATAGAAAAGACAATATGACATAATATTTATGTTTAGATTCTTGTATAAATATGTCTCAATATAGTACGATCCTACATATATTCTATTTAAAAATTAATATTTTTTAAAAATTTCGGCAGAGTTTCGATTAGATTTATCATATTCCCCAATTAATCAAGATCCTAGTGCATCCATTTCCGATTTAATTATAAAATAATCAAATTGGAACGCACATTCTACAACAAACAATCAACAAATTTCCCCAACTCCACATCAATTACATTCAATCAACTCCACATCAACTATATATTCTACATGCAAATATTTGATCGAACATCGATCATCACATATATATATATATATATATATATATCTATCAACTACATTCTACATTTGGATTCAATCGATCGATAATCGCATATATAAATTTATATAACATACAATATTTAATAAATAAAATAGTTATAACTACAAAAAAATGAACTTACGATAATAGTATGAAGGGAATGGATTAGAATGATTAATCTCTCTTCTTCAAATTTGTCACCTACAAAATATATAAATACTACAACACATTATTTTTATATTCATTAATTTAATAATCAATAATTTACAATAATTATAAATTTTTTTATATAATAATTAATATTATTTACTAGCTAATTCTATATATATATTAATTAACATATTAATATACTAATAATTCGTAGCAAATATACTAATATATTAATAATTTAATATTAATAATTGAAAATTTATATAACCTAACAAACTAATTTCTAACATAACTCATTTAATTATAAATGTAACTCATTTTTTATAATTCTAACATTAATATTAAAATACCTAAAATTATAAATATCTAACATTAATTAATTATAAAATTAACAAATACCTAACATTAATTATAAAATATAACTCATTTTTTACAATTCTAACATTAATATTAAAATACCTAAAATTATAAATACCTAACATTTATAATTATAAAATTAACAAATACCTAACATTAATTATAAAATTTCAAATAATATATAATTCTAACAAATATAATATATATATATATAATTTAATTAAAAATACATAAAAGATAAAACAAAATATTATTAATATAAATAATATCATAAATATATATATATATATACGAAATACATATATATATATATCATATATATATATATATTAAATAATTAATTACATACCTAGTAAATGGGGACGAAATTTTTCAATCCGATCGGTGGGGTGGCGACGGCGGCGGCAGGGATGCCAACGGCGGCGGAAATGGTGGAGGAGGGGCGGCGGTCGACGGAGGGGGCGGCGGTCGGGGAGGGAGGCGAAATATGGAGAAGAAGAGAAAGAAAGAAGAAGAGAAGGGTTTCTGGGTCGATTATAGTACTAGACCCCACAACGGTTTTTAACCGCTTTAAGAGGCACAACGGTTTATAACCGCTTTAAGAGGCACAGCGGTTCATAACCGCTTTGAACGTTATAGCGGTTCGAAACCGCTTTGCAAGCCCTTTTTATTTATTTATAGCGGTTATTAATTTCTTTCTAAGACCTTTTTTTCTTTTTTTTATTTCGTATTTTCTAAGCTTTGCGTGGAAAGCTCATTAATAAATGAGCTCTCTAAATGCTCACTTAGAGAGCTCATTTGTTAATGAGCTTTCTAAGTGAAGCTTTCTAAGTGTTTTTTTGTAGTAGTGATAGTGATTGGTGAGAAAATTGACGGTTGTGAGTGTTTTTTTTTTTCAGTGGCTGCATTATAAATTTTTACAAACCACAAAAACTTGTATAAATTCGAGTTCACGGTGAATTTAGATTTATCAAGTATCACTGTTATGTGTATATACTATCACTGTTACGTATATTCACTATCATTGTTATGCATATAAACTATTACTGTTAAAAAATCAAGTATATTTTTATAACAGTGATAGTATATATGAATAATAATGATAGAATTATACATACAGTGATACAAATTTATGTGAACTTGAGTTCACAAGAGACCTACTCTTTACAAACACTTTATTGCTTTCATTCTTTTATTTGGATAATTCTTGCACCCTGCAATAACTATCAACTTGAGCAATCTAAATAGTAATTCAAAGCACTTTTGAGTTTAATTTAACTATATATATAAAAGAGTTAAAATAAAATTAAAAGTATGACATGATACAACTAGACCCCCCTAAATTATTTGGTTTATAAATTGTGTGTTAATTTTATTCCTTTCTCATGTATATGGTGTTTTCAAAAAACATATGATATAACCCCTAAATTTTAACTTCGAAAGGATAAAATTATCTATCTGTCCAAAATATGCATGTTTTCGACGAATATATAATTTTATCCTTTAATCAAATACACCCTAAGGTGATCAATTTGTATATAATTTTGTTTAGCCTTCTAGTAGGGTGGCAGTAGTGAACGGTGGGATTAGCCTCCCGTATTAATTATTTCTTAGATTGGATACTAAATTATTGGGGGAAAAATACTCTTTCCATTTCAGGACTATTTTCATAGGTGTCCTGTAAATACGTGAATGTAAAGTTAAATAATAAAATAAAAAAAAATATTTCATTGATATTTTAAGTATGTGAAAATAGAGTTGAGATGTCTAAATAAAGTAAGTGCGAAAGTAGTTTTGAGACGGAGAAAATAACATCTTTTAATTTTGAGTTAGGTAATACATAGGGCTATAGGAGTTGTATATTTGGGTTTAGAATAGTTGTCAATTCCCTTATGACTATGAAATGGGCCTTATCAAATAGTTTACCACAAATCACTGATACAGTCCTGAATTAAAATTGGGCCTCATCTTGGGCCTAGTAAAATAGAGCCTAACGCGGGTTGGGGGTGTTTGAGTTTAGCGGTGGCCGGTGGGAACGGATCTCACGCTTTGATTGGGTTGTACTTCATCTTCCCCTATCAAAAGTACAACTACTCATTGCAGCAAAGTCTGGGAATAAATAATTTCTATGTTTTCCACATCTTATTTATTTTTATTTTTTCCATAAAGTAACACTGCTACTTAATTACTGCTTCTTTTATGCAACTGGCCGGCGCATTCAACCATATAATTTGGGATCCTAAATTTAATATTGATCCCAAAATTATATATTTTTCATAACTAATAGGAGATATTTATCAATTTTACAGTACAATGAATTTAAAAATATAATCAATTTTTGTAATAGTTAAATGAGCTACTCACATTTTTTTAGAAGAATTTTTTTTAAAAAAAAATCAATTTTAATTCAAAATACAAAATAGACATTAAAAAAAATTTAAAAGTTATTTAATTACAAAGAGAACTCATGTGAAATGATTCATGCGTGAAATGTACAAAAAAAGCTTTCAAACTGCGAGGATGCAACAACTATTGGTCAATTAAAAACCGGGTTAAAATATAAAAAATATGAATCCAAAACACATGCAAAGATCTAAAATTGAAAAAAAAAAATTACGCCAGTATTATTTTAGAAAATTCACTCCTAAAATGTGTTACTTTATGAACAAATGTGTATCACTGAAATATATAATCTTTGTTACTAATCATTAAAAAATTATTTTTTTATATTTCTAAAGTAACTATAAGGATAGTTTTACTAGAACAAATATATGTTTCTTAATTCATTTTTCATTCCTTTTATTGATTTATATTGATAATAAGTTGTTAATATAATAATACATCTTTTAATAACATGGAATGTGTTACTATAAGGTCAATATATATTTTGTTCAGAACAAATAAATATTTGTGAATGCAATAACACACATTTGCTCTTACACTAACACACTTGTTCTAACAATAGCACACATGTGCTCCCTAAACCCTAATATAGTTATATTGTTTCATGTAGTAACAAATTTTTACTACTTTAAATATATTATTGTATGAAAAATAATTATTCTATAGAAACAACAAAAATATTTGTGTAAAACTAATATTTGTTCTTATAATAACATATATTTTGCTCTTACATTATATGAAAAAAATATGTAATCTATAGAAAACAAACTAATATATGTAAAACACATTTTCTCTGATACTATTATATGCGCACACGTGTTACTGCAACGACAAAATGTAATATTATAAGAACAAATATGAATTTCTTTATTTAATCACCATCCTTTTGAATCTAGGTATACTTGTTCATATAGTAACACATCATGTGTGTTATTATTTGTAAAAATAAGTATTTCTAAAAGAATAAATAAGTATTTAAGAAAAATTAATTTTTTTCTTATAGTAACATACATTTTGTTCCTACATTATATGAAAAAATATTTATTCTATAAAAGTAAATGAATATATGTAAAATAACAATATTTAATACGATAACATTTGCTCTAATAGTAACACACATTTGCTCCCAGTTTGTGTTATTATATTGACAGACACGTGTTACTGTAAAGACAAAATATATTTTTATAAAAATAATTATGTATTTCTTAATTTAGTCACCATTCTTTTGAATTTAGGTATATTGGTTAATGTAATACACTTTCTATAATTTTACATATGTTATTATTTGAAATTTTATTATAAAAATTAAATTTTTTTTTTATAATAATACATATTTTGCTAAAAGTATTGAAGAGTAAAATTGTTCACATGTTGAGAGAGAGGGAGGGAGAGAGTTTTGAAATTTTAATAAGAAGATAGATATAAATATATGGAAGAACATAGTAAAAAGGTTGAAGTCACGACATTCATCATTCCAAATAAAATAGACAAAAGCACAAACGAGTTAGCTGTATTAAACCTTCAACATTTAAGCAATGTTGTAAACAAAATGGAAATTTATATAAATAGAGATGTTTCAAGAATACATTATTGAAATAGAGAAAGAAAAATTGTGTTTATCAAAATAAAGCTAGTCGATACTGATAGTATCGACTGGTGACGTGGCTTTTGCACAAGAGTTTCTTTCTTGGAAGATGTTCCAATCGGGCTCCTTAAACCCGACTGCAGGGGACAAGACATTACTACACAGACAGGACCTACAGTATTACACCTCAGTTGCCCATTTTCGATACATTTTCTCAGGGGGAAGAGGGATAGGGAGAGGGCCGATTAATGCTAGGTTAAAATCAATTCTTCTAATTTTAACAGTTCTTCTATTTGAATTGGTCAAAACATGGGTCCATACATTTTTAAACTGCCTCTTTATTCGGTCAACTTCTGAGAATATTTAGGAAACAGTTTCTACGTGAGGTCCTATTGGAGTGACTAACCAATATGGGATAATTCATTTGGATGGAGGGAGGAATCAATGGATGAATTTGTTTGAGTTTTTGATGGGAACACTGTTGCACAAACAAAGAAAGTAATCTCTCTCTCTCTCTCTCTCTCTCTCTCTCCAAATAACTTTGAGCTATCACTAATGATTTTTATGTAGTTTGATTGATTTATTTATTATTAGGCATGAGATTTATTCCTCTGTTTTGCTAAAAATAAATATAAGCATGGTGGCTGCTGAGATTTGTTCCTCTATTTTATTATCAGCATGGTGGTTGCAGAGAAGCCCAAGAATCCAATGGTGGTTGCAGAGAAGCCCTCTAATTCAATGGTGACGATGGACTGTCATATCGTGCTCCTTTTAGTCGTAAATCATAATCCCGACTGGCGCATCATCCAAAAAAAAAATCTCATACATTAATTTACAAGACACGTCATCAGTCGATACTACCAGTACCGATTGACTTTATTTTCATAAAGCCAATTTTTTTTTCTCTATTTCAATATGTGTTCTGAAAACATCTCTATTTATATAAATTTACCTAAACACAGAATATATGCAAATAAAAATAGCAGTAAATGCACGTAAACAGCAGGAGCTCTTCCTGGGTACGGATATGGATTATTCTACCGATTTTAGATTTGTAGAATATTTCATATACATTTTTGTCTTTTTCTTTAATTACCGTTAAAATATGTACGAATAGATTTTTAAACAAAATTCAAATTATTTAATTGCTATTAAAACTTAAAACATGTACCCACTAAACAAAGTGGTTTCGATTTGAAATTTTTTTTCTTTTTGAATATTATACATATTTTAACTACTAAAAAAAACACAAATTATAAATACAATCAATATGTAAATATTATTGGTCTCTCATGGTGAAGGTTTAGATGAGGAGGGATGAATGTATTTCACAAATTTAAAATTAAAAGTTTGTATATAGTTTCTGGATAGAACACTTCAAAGTACCTTTATAAAATTAAATCTTACAAGTGTTTTAACAAAAAATGCACAATTGTAGATAAAGTTTACAGTTGTAGAATTTATAGAAAAAATAAAATTAAACATCTCACTTTTAGATAGAATTTTTAGATAGAATTTTTACATTCTGAGAAGTGCGAGAGATATTAGTGCAACAAAAATAGTGTAAGTGTTAGTGAAAGATCTTTCGAGATAAGAGCCTACAACTTAATGACTATAAAGCCTACAACTGTAAGTATGATGAATATAATAGAATTTATATGAATGCGGAAGCAAGTAAATAAAAGAACGTCAAGTTATAGTAGTTGAGAGGTGTTGTAATCCTCCTACATCCACTGTTACACCACATATGTGCCAAATCTACTAAGTCGCATAGACTTTGGGTGGTCACAAAGATCTTTTACAAATGTTCCCCTAAGAACTAGTCCTCACATTGACGTAGCGAAAGCACAAAACATAAAATATGATCACCGTATATTTGGCCCTAAATAATATTACTTAATCAAAATTCAACTCCCTATTAACGACCTATCTATTTATAATAAAATAAACTTGAAAAACATGAAACATATATATCCTAAATATAATAAAATCAAATAAAATGTCCTAATTAATTATAAATGTCTAAATCAAATATTAATATTAATCTTCAGCAACATTTCTCCCGATTTCAAAAATTCGTCTTTGAATCTATATGTATACTTATATTGAGCTGCAGAATATAGATGACAACACGTTCAACATTCCTAGAAAAAGTGACATAAATAAATGTCTCACGACATTTGACTTCAAAGACGTCTACAGTGCAAATATTTCCAAAGTCTTGAGACGATATGTGTAAATAAAAAAACTTCAGAGGAGTACCAAATAACTATCATTATTTATAAATTTTTTTTATTAAAATTAAAATCAATTAACTCCTCAAAACCAAATGACTCATCCTTTTTGGACTAGGCCATTATTCCATCATTTTATCGGTCCACAGCAAACTCATCTTGAAGAATTAAGTCAAATGAATCAAATGAGCCAATATGAGCAAACAACCTAATACTAATCCAAGGGCTCAAGCTGGTCAACTAGGGCATTAGGACAAACAAAGTCATCTCCACCGTTCTTAAAAGGGGAAGACGGCATTGTGAAGTACTCCGGTGGAGAGGTGGTGGTGATGAAAAAAATGCTCCGTGAGAGGTAGATGTTGTGGTTTTATTATAACGATACGCATTGTAGGAGTGAAAAATAATGATGGTAAAAGGATCGGATCTAGCATTGGGTGAGCAAGGTGAACGGATCTATTGAAGGTGGTGGCTCTGCTGCTAAGATTGATGATGATGGCAACAAGGATGTCGGTGTGTGTACGTCTCGTTGAGAGTAGCTATCGAAAATTTTAATTGATAAGAAATTTTCTTATTGGATTCATCATAAGTTTTTGCAATTGAATTTTTCTTAATTAATTTTTTTGCAATGAAATTCGAAACTTAGATTTAAATCTTAAAAACTGTTCATCAATTTTGTCAACATATAAAAAAATCCCTCTCAATAAAGAAATTGTGATTGCATATCTCCACAATATTTCTTAGGCTCCAAGATGTCGATTTAATTAAGGACATTTATAAATTGTTTTTTCTTGAAAGGGACATTTATAAATTGTTTAATTGGCAAAAATATATACTCCCTCCGTCCCAGGGGTATTTGCACCACTGGGATGACATACGGTTTAAGGAAAATATATTTTTTAAATAAAGTAGTGGTGTATGGGTAAATGTGTGGAAAATTTTGTAACTGTGCACGCAAATCGATGTTTTCTTTTTAAATAGTGTGCAAATTAATTTGAGATAATCCAAAATAAAAAGTGTGCAAATTGATCTGGGACAGGGGGAGTACGTGGTTTTTTTTTTTTTTTTGAAAGGGCAAAAATATATACATGTATTCGTGCATTCGTTTCGACATCACATCACTGGGGTTGGATGGATATCATATCCTCCTCCGATTGTTTAGTCAAACTTTTTATTTATTTTTATTAATAAATGAATGGATGATGATGATAATGACGCCTTGAATTAATATACCTCTCAACTAAAATCATCAAATGCTGTCAGAATCTAATGAAAGCAAACATTTGTACGTCTCCTCCCACATAATACACACTCTATGCCAGGAGTAAAGAAAAAAAAGTAGAATTATATTGAAAATAAAGGTTTTTTTTTAAATATTGTATTCTTAATTTTTATTTATATATTTAGGGAGTGTTTCCTAGGTGTACTTGTGTGCATTTTATGCACCCATAATTGAGCCACAATTTTAAAATTAATTTTGATCAGTTCATACATAAAGTTGAATCAGTCAAAATCAAAGTTAAAATTGAACTTAAATTCCAAGTGCATACTATGAATTTGGGTGCACACAAGATTTTGTGATATTTTTAGGATGATCACCCGTCATGATTTTACTTTTTCCGGCGAATAAACAATGGTTTCATGAGTTTCGTTCACAATTTAATACCAATTTACATGATGAATTAGTAAAATTAATTTAAATATACTCATCTAATTAATGTAATGGGTTAATAAATTTAATTTTAATAAATATCTAAAACTAGACCAATTCCTAATTCTTTAAATTTTTTATCTAATTAATAATTAAAAAATATCATGTATGAGACTGTGTCATATATATATCATCGAATGAGGCGAATTTCATATCCTTGGTTTTGTTCAATATTCACTTATAGCTATTAACACATATTTTTAAAACTAATGCTTAAAGTTTTTTCTCATGAATAAGATCTTTAAACAATTTCACATATATTTATAAATAAATATATAGACAAAGACAGACTTGAATTCAATGAGAAATTTTAAATATGCTAACTTAAATATTGGTATAATTTTTTTCCTACGTAATATAAATTTTTCTATTTTCTATTCAAGGAGAACTTGTAAATGGGTAAAAAGAGGGAAAAAAAAAGGGAATGAAAAAAAGAAAAAATGCATGGATAGATTTGAACCAAGAATTTTATTTGCAAGTTTTGATGGATACTCAAAATTAGTTAAGTGATAACAGTTGAATGGAAAGAATCATAAAAAATTGATTGTTTCATAACTTATCTATTTTGGTTGTAGGTGAAATATGAAAAAGTTAATTTTATTAACTTATCACATTATTAAGAAGAGTATGAATAAGAGATGAATATTTGAATTAATTTTATTAACTCATCACATAAATATATGATAAATCGTGAATGAGATTCATTGTACCGCTGGTCATTCGCCGGAAAAGTTACAATCGTGACTGGTGATCATGATTTTCTTTTATAATAGACAACATTTTTATAAATATTTTTTCACTTTTACAGAAATGTCATTGGAGTATCATTTTTTCTTTTACTTAATTAATTCTTATGTTTTTTTTATCTTATCTTTTAAGGCTAGCCGCTGGTTATTGTTTATGAAAGGGAAAATTATAAAATAGTTATCAAAATTGATAAAAATTATAAATTGATTCTGTGTAGAAAAAAAATGCTTCTGTACAGAAAAAAATTACACTCCTGTGCAGATATAGTAAACCAATTTGTAAATATAGTCACTTTTTTAATCAATACGTAAGTCACCTTTACGAAACGATGAATGGGAAAAAACCCACATGATATTGATATGATTGTCCCAAATAATTTTTTTTGACACTGCTTTCCCAAATAATTTTAAAAGGACAGAAACATGTGGTATTGCATCAAGTGTTATAGTTTGGGATATTTTGTGGTATTAGTTGTTTTGATTGGTACTATGTTAAATGAGTTGAGGTTGCCAATGAATGCTTATGACAATTTATTTTTGTGGATTAAAATCTTTTGCAGTTTGTGGTGTGTGTGCTTGATTATTGGGGAGACCTTTAGTTGCGTGATAAGCCAAACTTTAAATATTTGGCTATTTGGCTGGTCTGATTGAGCTTTAAGTTAATTGAGAAAATTACAAAATGTTTCACAAAATTGATATTAATTACAAATTGATTCTGTACAAAATAAAAATGTGCTTCTGTGCAGAAAAAAAATATTCTGTACAAATATTGTGAATCAATTTGTAAATATAGTGATTTTTTGAATCAATATGTAAATCATCCAAGTTAATTTACTAAAATTACATTAAAATTTATAGTTGTTTTTCTAATAATCAATTTTACCATAGAACTTGTTAGCAGTTAATAATCATAAAAAATTATATTGCTTTTGTTCATCAAAAATAATATTGTTTGCTTTTGCAAGGGTTGTAAGAAAAGTAGATATTATATATCAAAATTAGAATATTATAGTCAAATTAAACATGATATAAATAATTATCAAAGTTTTGTGTGGGAGTTTTAATGACAAATACTATAAATAAATATATATCGAGGGGTGTTAGAGAGCAAGTTCATTTTTCAAGACGGATTAATAAAATAATGTGCACTATTTTTTATTACGAAAAAATACATTATAGTATAAATAATTAATACTTTATGAATCAGTTTTATAATAAAATTTATTCATATAAAATTTTGTCAAAAAATTATGTAAAACATAACATAACGATATTTATTGAGAAATGAATAAAGTGGTTGAGCTCGTGGTTTAGCTCATGATACTATTACGCTTAGCTTGAACATATTTTTGTTATACATGTAATATAAATATTAATTGTTAATTCAAAAAATAAATTAATTGGTATTCTACTTTGAATCTTCGAAGCTTTGTCAATCTTTACATCGTGAAGAAAATCGTTTTTATATAATTTTTTTTCAGTACTTGATTTCTAATATTAAAACTGTGACTCAACATAAGTGCAACATAATTACATAAATATGTTGCATTTATGTGACTTATGTTATAAATATGTTGAGTTGTTATTTGTTTTGTATTGAAAACTGTTGCAAAAAAAAATTGTATCTAAAAGTTTATGGAAGACTAATTTTGTACTAAAAAGCGGTAAATATCATTTTTAGTGTCAAATATATACTTTTTGGATTTTGGTATTTTATCTCTGGACACCCTCGAAATTGATCACCAAAATTCATTTTCATTCTCAAAATTGATCATGCCATTAGTTAACCTGTCATTGACTAACGAAGACATCATGTTTTAGCTCAAAATCATCTCAAACTTTAATGAATTCTCCCTATATCCAATTGCTCGTGTTTCTCAACTTCCACTGAAGCCCTAATATGTTCAATTTCTCTCCAATCAAAGGCATGTCTTGTTGTTTAAGCATTTCAGATTAACATTTAAGTCTAGCAAATGCCATAAGAGATGCATTTGAGGTCAAGAGAGTCGATAAAGTCCACACACAGCTTTATCAATATCAAGCACTCTACCACCAAAGTGCAAATTAATCCCATTGATGCCAAAATTTAATTCTTTTCCATCATATCCTCATTGATTCGTAAAATCATGCAATTCAATTAATCCAAACATATCACGATCAACATTGCTGAAATAATCTACAGATCCCCCTATATATTTCTAATAATACGCCCATCTTCCATTTTACCACTATGGAAAACTTTTATTATAAAATGTATTGGTTCATTTTTGGGATCTGCATAATAAAATGAATTTTTTTGATAAAACTTAAAGTAATAAAAACGATTAACATAAAAATCATATAACAAATCGATAACTTACCATATTGGGGTGCATGCCCAAACTTGTTCTTTTTTGCCCTTGACCAGAGGATGTAGAAATATAATCCACAAATTATGATTTTACTTTATAAAAACCTTAATTAAAAAAATCTAAGATAATTTGCAGAAATTAGAGTTTGAGAGAAAAGGAAAAAAAAGAGAGAAGAGAGGTTATCTGATTGAAGTCCTAGATGGTTTATAGCCAAAACATACTATCTCCATTAGTCAATGAGGGGTTGAGTAATGACAAGATTAATTTTTAGAGTGAAAATGAATCTTGGTGACCAAATTTAAGAATGACCAAACACTTTGAATCCATTTTGATTGGTACTATAGGTCACCCTGAATCCACTTTGATTCAAAATATATAAAAGTAGTAGTGTGGAGAGAGAGAAAAAATGATTATATTTTAAAGTAAGTGAAGTACATTTGTTTTATGATGCAAGAGTAAGTCTCACTCTCCACTAAAGAGGGTGAATTAATTTACTCTTTCTTTAACTTTGCATCAATAATTTCAAGTTTTCTAAGTTTTTTTTTATCTAAAATCTATTTTTAACACATTATATATCTAATTATCTTTTAATATTATTTTTAATTCAACATATATATATATATATATTTCACATTCTAAAATAAAATTCAAATTAAAAATATTTATTTTATTATTTTAAAGTATTTATTTATTAATTTTTAAAGCGTTTATTATATCAAATTAATTGCCTTTAATTATTATTTTGTTAAATTTTAAAATCATTCCGTGAAATTTAGTACACAACGAAGAATTATATAAATAATTAAATAAATATAATATACCCATATATTTATAATATAAAATTTTCATACTAATAAAAAATAGTAGTAACATAAGTTAACTAAATTAATTGCTTAGATGAACTAATTAATTGCTTAGATGAACTAAACAAATTTAATTTTTAAATTTTTATTATATTTTATTTTACTATACTATCTTGCATTTAAAATTTATAACATTAAGTTAGTGTAGCACAAGGAAGAAGCAACTGTAGAGAAGTAATAGAAAATATTATACACATAAACACTGACTTAATAATTAACCTCTTAATTTTGGTCTAATAATGTTAATTTATAACTTAAGAATAATGTAGTTTAGAGGATAAAATCATTTATCCCACCTATGAGAGAGAAAATAAATAGTTTTATCCCTTTAAATCATATAGAAAAGTATATTTGTCTAAAAAGTAAGTCTCTTGTGCACTAGTTACACCGTGTAACTCAAGTGTATTTTTAAACAGTTACACTATTTATTACTGAAAAGTTACACAAATTAATATTAAAAAATTACATTATTAAAGATACATTTTTCAATAATAACATGTGTGCATAATTTTATAATAATTTTTTATATAATTTTTTAAAAATAAATTTGAGTTGCACAGTGCATTGATGCATACAAGATTAAGTCTTCTCTAAATCAAAGGTTCAACAGACATCCTAACCCAACATTAATTATACCCAAGATGTTATCACGAAGTTGGACTATTCGATGTATCTATTGATTTGCCCTTAATTTGTTCCCACACATTAAATATATATATATATATTTAATGTCCTATCACGTGGAGTATTTTGCATGAAATTATCTTTACAAATTTTCATTGCATGAGATGGAGCTCCTGTTAAAATTTTTACTTTTTATGGCATGGAAACAAAAATTAATTATTAAATATTAATCCCGTCCACAGAAAACTATATAGAAATTAAGGACATAATAAATGAATATTGCAATATTAGTCTAGTTTATAATTTTGGATTCAAATTACCACTTTAAAGATGCTAATAATGAGTAGGTCTGTTTTGTTAATCCTAACCAACACCACGGCAAAAAAGTTTGATTGTGGAGAGTTGGAAAGCTGCTCAGATTATCCCTTGGTTGTTTAGGCAATATAATCTAATTATTAATTAGGTCAACCATTTTAAAGACTTTTGGACCATCTCTAATTACACTACTAAAGATTTAATTGAAACAAATTATGTGTCTAGATCCCAACTAAACAGTGAGAATCACTTTTTTGTAAAAAAATTGTCTCTTACCAATTTTTTTTAAAAAGAAGTGTTTCTACACTTTTCGTAGAGGTTGAAAACAGATCCTATGACTTCTATCAAATTATATTTAAGTAAAATTGATCAAAACTCCATCAGGAAATATATTTAGATATAGTGTCTGTTTTGAAAAAAAAAAATACAGCTTTTAAATTAATTTTTTTTCTAAAATTCTGAGAGAGAGTTTTTTTTTTATATTATTTTAGAAATTGTTTTTAAACTTCTAACATAGGCACAGTCTTATATGGAGAGTCTCTCAAGTACATACATATATACATTACTACTTGGGGTACACCTCAATTCTTGAGGTGATCATCCAGATTGTCTATTAACTTTGTGTTATAAGTAGTATTGTTAATAAAATGTAGTAAAATAATAATTTAAATAAACACACACACATATGCAACAAAACAAAAGGTGGTTACAAAGTTCGCAATATATACATATTTATACTGTCTTCTCTAAGTAACAACCTAGTGATGACAAAAAAGATTGTACATTATGGGATGTTCAATTTTAATTGATATATTTCTGATTTTTTTTATCATTGAGCTTTCAAAAGTAATAATTATTTTTACTAAAAATATTATTACTTTTTAAAAAATTTGGTGATAGTTTTATGATAAAAAGTTATTTTTTTTTTCAATGAAAAGGTTCAAGGCCAGTGGAAGAAAAATTCAAATTGACCGGGAACAACTTAGCACCTTTAAAAGTTCTAGTACATGCTTGAAGAGTCATTTGGAAGAGAACTCCAACAACAACAAAGCTGGATAGGCGTAACATTTTTTCCCCCCGATGCGAATGAATTTTTTCCCCAAATGCAAAACGGTTAGTCATGTATTCTTTAAGTATAGTTTCTCTTATAACTTGGGGATAATGTGCTTTAATTGGCTCGACATTTAAATGATTTTATCCTCCAATCCTTCAATAAGTTTGCTACACTTTAGTAGAATTTTGAGGGAGAAAAAGGGCATAAAATTGGCGATGAGCATTTGAAGAGCGACACTAGAGGAGAATGCTCGGGAGCTTAAGGCATGACTATGGAGCTGATTTTTAACGTCGAAAGACAGTTTCAAAATTGAGTTCATTCCCGAAATGATTAGAGACACCAAGATATGTACTGAGATGCTAAGTTATTTCTTAATTTGTAACACATTTTGTGTTTTCAAAGCTTAATGGACTGATTGTATTAAAGTGGGTATTCCTTAAGTCCAATTTTTAAATAAAAAAATTTTTACCGATAAAAAAAAGTGATAATATTTTTAAAAGAAGTAGTAGTCACTTTTAATAAAAATATTATCACTTTTCAAAAGTGATAATTTTTTAATTAATAAATGACACATTTTACATTGATTTCATGTCATGAAAAATTCTTATATACGACTTACCCTTTTTAAATTAACCGATCAAATGAATAAAAATGATTAGTCTTGTATGCACCAGTTACATGATGCAACTCAAGTTCATTTTTTAAAAGTTACACAAAATAATACTGAAAAGTTACACATGTTATTACTGAAA
This sequence comes from Prunella vulgaris, assembly GCA_026898435.1. Taxonomy (NCBI): domain Eukaryota; kingdom Viridiplantae; phylum Streptophyta; class Magnoliopsida; order Lamiales; family Lamiaceae; genus Prunella; species Prunella vulgaris. Next base: position 230,309 of record JAPKLY010000129.1, on the reverse strand, counting down.
AGTGTATCTTTTATAGTATAATTTTTCAGTAATAATTTGTGCAACTTTTCAGTAATAAATTGTGTAACTTTTTAAAAATGAACTTGAGTTGCACCGTGTAAGGCTTGCTCGAATAAAAAATAGTGATCTATATATTCCGACAAACCACGTTTTATTTTATGAATAGAGTTGTCACGTTTTCTGAAATTAATATGCAAATTAACAAATTAATTAACACTATCACTATGGTGCATGCACCTTCCACCCTAAATGATCACCAACATTAATTGCTTGAGCAGAAACCACGCTTTCATTATCATGAACTGACACGTTAAGAATTAAAACACGCTTACGGTCTTATATATTATCAATTTAAGTACCAAAATCAATAGTAATTAAAATCACCTCAGTACGGATTTTCCCATTATATATTTTATGTGGAATCTAAGTACCATTTAGCAACCCTATACAAGTCTTACGTGCACGGTACCCATTTTTAATATGAGTGTGCACAAAGTTCATGTCGTCAATGAATAAGTATTATGTGAAAATGGTCCATGATATGAACTATTTTTTAATAAGTCCACAAAAATAAACTCCTAAAAAAAAATTGTATCATAAAGTGATTCGTATCATGAAATGATTTATATAATATTTTATCGTTCAACTGGTGTAATTTCGATTAAATTTTGAAACAATTAACGAGTTACGGAACCAACAAAAAATCGAATGAAGAATATCATAAATTCATATATATGAAATAAAATATATTAAAATTACAAATTATATAATGCAACTAATGCTTGAATCAACATATTAATTAGATTATATCATTATGTTATTATATCTTATTAAGATTAAAACTTAATGGTCCAACGTTGAACTAGTAGTTAAGTAGATCGTGGCATGACCCTTTATTTCAATTTTAAATGAGTGGCATCTGTGATAGTTGAGCTAATCATATTTAATTATGATAAAATGGATTTGAGAAATATGATATTTTTATTGGGGTCTATAAATGGAAGAAATCCTAATTATGTGGTCTAGTCTAGTGGAGTTCCATTGTTTAGATGACGGCTCAATGCTTCACTCGATTGTTGTGGGGTTTCATATTTAATTTCTTTTCTACTGGTTAATTAATAATACACATTTACACTTAGAGACAGAGAACTCTAATAAAAGCTATTTAAGAGAAAGCTATCTAAAGTAAATCTCCCACTTAGAAAGTTATTAATAACAGCTTTCTAAGTAGCTTTGGACTTAGATAGTTGTCTCTTAGAGAGCTCTTATTTGAGTAATAAGAGCTCTCTAAGTGTAAATATGTATAAGCATATACTCATTTAATATAACTAACATAAATTGAAAAAAAATCGTTATTAAATATTACCTCCTCGATTCATATCATGTTGCTTGAAATGTAAAATTTTTATTTCATGTCGTTATATATAGCTATTTATCTGCATCGTTTTCTAATTTATCTAAAGTAAAATTTTTATTTCATGTCGTTATATATAGCTAAGTGTTTATTAAATTTTTATTTCATGTCGTTATATATTATTCCTTAAATCATTCTTATTTAATGAAGATGCAGTGCATCGGCAATTTTTTGTGGAGGAGGCGTGCATTTAATCTGGTAGCACATGAACTAGATTTTTATGCTATATCTAATTTCTATTAATGTAAAAATTAAGTGGCACTTGGTATGAAATTTTCTTAATGGTAATGGGAGTGGGGATTAATATATAGTAATTATAATAAATAATGAGAATAAATGAGGTACACGACAATAATTTTCCTCCTTAATAAATTAATTATTACCCTCATTTGATTACCCTCATCTCACCCTATAATCATGCATCTTCCTCAATCAATTCTCCGTACTACAATCAACAACTTTCTTTTTTGTCAATTTATTCCAAAAGTGGAACATAACACTAATGATGTAACCACCATGAACACAAACTCACATTCAACATATGTAAGGGTAAAGAAGGAAAATAAAATTCCATTCTCATTACCATTGAAGAATTTGAAGCAAGCGCCCCCTAAGAAATAATGCCTCTTGGACGTCGATTTCGGGGAGGGGGGGTTTGTTACAAGGAAGGCAAAAGTTCGACTTAAAAGATGATAATTGAGATGTTTTAGAATCGACATTATCGTAAGTCATTAAAAAGACTTTTTTTTTCCAGAAAGTTTGTTGGTGTACCACTAATAATGATACATGTGTTACAAAGATTCTAGAACTTCTTGAAGCCAATCATACCATTATTTGCGTCATGGCGGACTTGAATTTGTGACCCGTGCTCTCTGATATCAATGGTACGATCAAGCGCTTGCTCTTAGACTAAAAGTTCAGACTTGTAGTGATGTGCTATTTTATTTCTCTTAACCCATATCTAGCTTCAACGCCACGGACAACACGTAATTATGCCTTTAATCGAGCGAACGAGTGGACTTGAGCACAACTCGCTTCCAATACAGAAGACTCCTAAAATTTCTCCCAACAACGGAAGACTATATGAAAGTGTCTACCGCTTGCTCAATGAGAAAGTAAGGCACTCAACTTGTCCTTCTTTGGTTCACTTTGTATGAAAACAAACAACCCGAATTAAAGAGGGTGAACGTTAAATTAAATGATAATTCATCACTTCATGATAGACTAATAATATTAACTTATTTTATTTGGGGTGAATTACACAGGCTATTACGGGGCTTTGAAATGTAAATTGTCTCTCGTAAGACCTAACGATATAAGAAAGAAAGACAATTAGCATTTTTTAATTAAAGACACTTGTAAACTGAGTAAGATATACACTCACTACTACACATTTGGACTTAGAGAGCTCTTGGCGAAACAACTCTCCAAAGTTTCCTTTGGAGAGCGGTTTTGACTCAAAATATTTAAAAAAAATTATGTAAAATAATCGCTCTCCAAGATCTCATTTGAAAAGCGAATATAATACGAAATAATAAAATAATAAAATAAATTGCTACAGAGCGGTTAAAAACCGCTCCAGTAAGATTACATTTCAAAGTTGTTTTCAACCGCTCCACAAATAAGATTACATTTGTTTTGATCTGTTGGAGGAGATCAAAACAAATATTCCTATTTAGGTAGGTGGCAGCCTAGAGACTTGACGTTTACTTTACACCATGTTGTTTTGGTGAAAAGTCTTCTGGCGCCGCCTTCAACTGCGAACATTAATGAGGATGTCATATTCGTCCATACGTGTCTCCGTCTCACTGCATGTTCTTCAAACAGCTAGTTATTGACAAAACTTCATGCTTCATCGTACCATAATTACTCTGAGTGATTTGCAACTCTACTCAGGTATAAATGTTGTCTTTAATAACTCTTCTGACATTCTCTTTGTCTTCAGCATAAAAGTTGTCCAAAAACTTTAGTAGCATTTTCAATCAGGACTAACTAAGTGTTAGTTGATTGACCACTTAACCTGAATACTCAGGCTACTTCCGCCTTCACTGAGATGCCCTGTCCTAACTGTGCTTAGAGACAGTCAGTAGAACATCAGTGATCTTCTCAGGATTGTCTTCTCAAGATCGATCTTCTCAGGAACATCTTCAGGAATCTTCAGGATGTCTCGGCCTTCAGGACAGTTCTCCTGAACTTGATCTTCAGGATACTTTCTGTCCTCAGGAAAGGTTCCACCTAAACTTGGTCTTCAGGACGTCTCCCTTGAATCCAGTCTTCAGGATGGTTCCACCTGAACTGAGTACCTGTAAATATAAAAAGACTAATCTATCTTGACTCTATTCCTGAGTCTATACAATCCTGAATCTGTACTTAGGCAAATCATCTTTTCAAAGGTTTTGGGATCTGAACCAAAACTCAGTGAATATCCCAACACGTTCATTAACGCATGTTTTCATGAAAATTTATGCATGTCGGTCTGTCGGTGCATCGTTGGTAATAGCCAACACATCCATGTAATATCATGGAACAAGTACAAGTAAAAGAGTATGCATGTTTGTGAGTTGACGATTTTACTTATATGTGATATTTAATTGTGACAAAGAGAGCCCCACTGAGCTAGTTGTTTGCTCACCCCAATCTTATTTAAATTTTTAGACTGAAACGGTGATGGCGAGGAGGAGGCGATGGATGATAGTCCTTCAACTTATTTAGTACTTCCTCCGTCCCATAAGATATTGTGGTGTCTTTTGAACACGAAGTTTAAGATAAATGTATAATAAGTATATTTTATGAATATTATATGTGCATTGTGAGAATGGAGTTTAATAAGTATTTTTCACTTTTAGGCATGCAAACTTTTGGTAAAACATACCCAAATAAAAAGTATTCAATGTTTTCTGGAATGGAGAGAGTGTTAAAGAACAATTTTATTTAGACAAAAACTTGTATGAACCCGAGTTCACCGTGAACTCGGGTTCTCAAGTATCAATGTCATGTGTATACACTATCACTGTTATGTATATTCACTATCACTGTTATGCATATATATTATCACTGTTAAAAAAATCAAGTATGTTTTTATAACAGTGATAGTATATATGAATAACAGTAATAGTAATTACACATGACAGTGATGCGAGTTCATGTGAACTCGAGTTTACAAGAGACCTACTCTTTTATTTATTAGTCAAGTTTTTTTTTTGTAAATTAAATCCACATGAGATATTTATGCTTTATGAATTATATTTTTAAATTAAGTTTTCTTCTAAAAGCTATTTAATTTTAAGTCTTCAGCTGATGTTCAGTGATTATATGTCAACGACTTTTATTTTAAAATTATTAATTATTGTTTAACGTAAAATATATTGTAAAAAATTGGATGTGTGGCAACATATTTATTCTTTCAAAGATACATATTCTCCTTATAATTATTTAAAAAGTACAAAAATTTTAATTTTTTACCTCTTTAATAACACATATGTGTCTATTTGGTAACACAAATTTTTAAATTTGTATCATAATATTACTTGATTTTCCTTAAGCCAACATACCAATTTATAAAAAAAAAAAAAAAAAAAAAAGCGCCAACAACCTCGAGCAGCTGGTGGAAAGAATAGTGCATGAGATCATGTTGAATCCACCTGTTTTATTTTGACTCGTTCTTTTTTTTTTTTTTTGTTAAAGAAATTTTACTATAGAACATTCTATACAAGTGTTTGCTTAATTAAAAAATGATATTGTATTTTTACCAAAAGTGAAAGTGACAAATGAATATGGGACAAACCTTTTTAGAAATGTGGAAAATATTTTGTTTCGAGATCCGCCTAATATGCGGGTGTTATATTAGGCTCATTTGGTTCGTAAAATAAAAATAATTATTCATAAAAAATATGTATTTTTTTTACGGATAGATATTTTTATCTTACGAACCAAATATACCCTAAGTGTATTCTTTATTACTGAGGTAAATTCGTTTTACTAATTGAATTAAATGTTGAATAGAATTATATCTCACAAAATAAGATTTATGATACGATTCTCAAATATTTTTATTTTGGAAAAAAAATCTTACACCTTCACACATAATGGGAAGATAAGGTAAAGAGCAAAATCGAGAGATTTCAATAATTCCACATTACAATTTTTACTTTAATTTGATTTTTTTGAAAAACATATAATATACACCGCACTATATATTTTTTTAAATTGGAATATTAGTGACTTATTTTTCAGGTATTACAAAATTATTTTTCGGGTATTGCTAAGTTGATTTTCGGTTATTAGTAAAATTATTCTTCAGATATTAGCAATTATGGTTTTAGTGTGTTGTTCTTGGGGTATTACTTAGACTTGTTCTTGAAATATTAGTGAGCTCTTCTTGGGCTATTATTAACTTGTTTTTCAAGTATTACAGACTTATTCATAGGGTATTGGCGAGTTGTTCTTGGATATTACTTAAGCTTATTCTTGGGGTATTAATGAATTTTTCTTGGGGTATTACTAACATGTTCTTCGTATATTACTGAATAAATCTTGGGGTATTGGTGAATTATTCTTGCAGTAAATTTATTAACGCTTGGGTATTGTTGAATATAGTGGGGGTATTATTCAGTTGTTCTTCGAGTATTATAAATTTTTCTTTGGGTATATTCACTTATTAAATTATATATTAAGCTTGATGTATTACTAAATTGTTCTTTGGGTAGTATCGAGAGAACAGTAGTTTGTAAAAACCAAAAGAGGAGGATAACAATAAACAAAGAAGATCAATGCCCAAAGTGCCTTACATTAGTGAAAATAAGCGAAACACCACATTTATAAATTATAGTTCAAAATATTTATACAAATATGTAATTTTTATTTTTTATTTTTGCATAAAAGTCAATTTTTTTATAGAATCAATTTATAATTAGGCTATTTATTAAACTAATTTTTAATATTTACTAACAAGTTTTGTCTTTAACGCCTCCCTTATCTAATTAGCATTAATGATCGATCATAGACAACTTAAAAATAATTAGAATATAAAATTAACTAGTAGGTAAAACAACTCAGCATTTGCCACGTTTGGAAAGGCGCAAAGCACTTTATTATGAAGAGTTGCATAATTATATTTGGCACGCAATTATATATAATGCATTCATGTATATTAAATAAAGATAGATACATGTATTTAATATTTCACAATATGTAATTATTCTATATATTATCCTTTGTTTAAAAAATTGGAACAGAGTTTCTTTCACTATACGTCAAAACAGTTGCAGCAAAAGTACATAGAATGTTGAATATGATAATTCATATGATCATCAATTGGTTCAATGTACTTTTGATTAATTTTATAGTTAATTAATATTTATGATCAACTTTTGATTTTTATAGTTAATTATTTTAATCATGATTTGATCAGCGTCTGTGGGCAGTTACGTACATGTAAGGTTAACGAAAAGTGTTGTTCCCTTAATTACTCAATATTTTATAATTTTATTTGTAATTATTATATTGAGTTTGTAGATTTTTAGATTAATAGTCTTATTATAATGAAAAAATATAATAGATAGATTTGGACCTTGCACCCTATTCTTACCGGACAAAGCTATAATCATTTTTACATATTTTAAACATCTAATTGCTTAATATTTTTAGGGACCGATTTAGATAGTCATTTAATAATATTTAAATTTATATACAAAATTTAAAATAAACATAAGCAATTGCAGAGGTGGTCTACACATGTATGTGCAGAGCTCAACCCACTTGACCAAGAGCCTAATTACTTATATACAGTGGCTCATATAATATATAGGCCTCTATAGGCATGTAGTAAATTGGAAAATATTGCATTCGCTGGGGAATCGAACTATCAACCTTCGAGTTATCGAGAAGATGTGTGTTCTACTCGAATACTTGATTGTTTTGTTCATTTTATGCATTTAATTGCATATAATTCCAATTTGAGTTACTTTTTTTAAAATTTATCAAATTAATTTCTTTTTGCTTCTAATTTATTTATATACAAAAATATATTTCAATAATTTTATTAATTTAATATTTTACACTACTAAAATTTTTTTATTTGTTAGTTTTTTTATGCATTTAATTGAATATAACTCCAAATTGAGTCATTTTTTTTTAAAATTCATTAATTAAATTCCTTTTTATTTCTAATATATATATATATATATTCAACGACTTTTTTTATTTGATAAATTTAATATTTTATACTACTAAATTTTTTTATTTGTTAGGTTTTATGTATTTAATTGTATATAAATCCAAATAGAGTTTTGACAACTTTTTTTAAATTTTTTAAATTTAATATTTCACTCTACTAAAAATTATTTAATTTGTTAGTTTTTTATGTATTTAAATGTATATAACTCCAAATTGAATCACTTTTTTTTTAAAATTTATCAATTTAATTCTTTTTTATTTAATTTGTATATATATATATATATATTTCAATAACTTTTATTTTATTTTATAAATTTAATGTTCTACACAACTACAAATTTTTAATTGAAATTGTTTTAATCCTCACTATCCTCTTCATCTTCATCTATATTCTCCTTCCTCTTCGTTCTCAATAATTACTATACTAGATTTGTTGCTACTACATCCACAATAATATTGACATATTAATTAAGGACCACTATTTAAGCCTCTTGCACTTCAGTTTAAATGGATCTTTAGGTTGTGTAGTGTCTTCCTTGGATGAATTAGAAATTTACACCAAAGTCATTTCCTTAACTTTGTAAATTGTCCTTTAAGTTCAGTCTACCTAACTTTGGGCACGTGCAATAAAATACTTGAGATGCAAAGATGTAGGGATCGTATGCAACTGCATATTTCTTATTGCGGCATCGACTCTTTTTCTTGTTGGTCCTGGATGAAACCTTTCACACAAGAATAAAATAATTTTCTTCGATGGTCACCCCAAATATTCTATTTCAATCACTTCTTGTAACACTTAATAATAATCGATTGGTGCTTCATATTAGTTTTCACTGGTAAGGCAAACACCGCGGTTTGTAGTCGCTTTTGTTGAAGCACACACATCTGTATAAAATTTATAACCATTTGCATAATATCCTTTGTAAAATATCAATTGTCGTTGTGGCCTTTTGCTCAAAGCTTTCCGATTTGAAGTTGTTTATCTAGTCTCTGCAAATATAAAATTATCACTATATAATGAAATTATACTCAAATTTAAACATATACAACTAAGTGTTACTTAAGTAAGTTTGGAACCAAAATATAAATCGATTGTGAACTACTTGATAAACTTCTTCTTTTGTGATATCTGGTACTTCTTGTCAGGTTTGCTCACAAACATTCTTAAATATCAGAAAAACAAATGATTATTCAAGAATGACTCCTATAAAAATATATGTATTCACCATAAATTACTAAAAATATAATATTTATTATGTGTATGGTTGACCTTCAGGCGTATTTATCAAAATATGTGAATGTATCTTCTCTTCTTCCTAAGTATTCTAAAAATACCGTTTGATCTCCTTACCCAATGATCGACCAGCATGCAAGAATACAGATAACATACCTTTAAACTCACGAAGGGTATGTTCTACTCTGCGACCATCATAGTTGCGAGACTCATTTCTGACCTTGGTTTAAACTTAATCGTCGAAGTAATAAGAATAGAATATTCCAACCTCTTTAGTAAGATATTCATTAATAGTGAATGTTTCAACGTGTGTTGTATTTGCAATATTGAGTTTTAAATTGTGGAAATACCTAAATACAGAAATTGATATCAAGATTCAAGTTGTACAATATAATAATTAACCATTAGAAATTGATAAATAATATATATTTACCTCTCGAAGGGGTACATCCATCTATACTTTACTGGATCAACGTGTAAGGCTTCATATGGTAAGTGAACAGGCAAGTGCTCCATTGAGTCCAAGAAGTTGGGTGGAAAAATTCACTCTAACTTGCAGTGCATGTATAACAAGGTTGTCTCTATCCAAAAGAAGCATGTCTACCATTGTAACCATTGAAGTCATTATGTCTTTAAAAAAAACTTTATTCTGTGATGACAATCCGTACAACTTTCAGAAGTGTAAACCGAAAGACAACTGGTAACAATCGCTACATAAATACATGACAGATATGACTCTTCATCACAGTGACTTTTCCTATTTTGGGCTCAAACAACTGATCCAGATTCGATACGTAATTATTCGGGAAGCGTAGCTCCTTCACCCACTTAAATGATATTTTTTTCTCCGCTTTGATGATCGTGTAACTAGCTTGTGGATACGTATCTATCCGTCAATTCTTAGACAAACTAGGACGAGAATAGAACTGACTCAACTCTTCTTTAGATTTTGAGGTGTCTTTAGTCTATATAAAGTACAATTTAATTACAAAGATTATCTATAGTCAATGTGGGATATATATATATATCTATCAAGTTAATTACAATACAAAAATTATAAGAACATATCCTAATAGTGAAGTAATTAGTTGTTCATATTTTTCCAGATATTATTAAAATTCTTAATTTTAAGTTCAACATTCAAAATAGAAATTTAAACAAAATCAAAACTAAGTGTTTTAAAAAATAATATACATTTTATTTTATAATTTAAAACAATTTTTGTGATAATATTATAATTTTATTATATATATATATATATAAGAATAATTCGAGTCATCCAATATTTTAACAATTATTCACGCAGTCGGACCAGTGAACTAGTGACCTAAGTTATCGACCGATTTGACCGGTCAGATTTTAAAAATATTGGTGTATTCAACCAATTCTTTTCAATGTAATCAACCTGCACTTTTCAATATAAACAATTTTGACTGTTGACTGACCGCATCATGCACCAAATACACATTAGAATTACTTTTATACAAAAATCAACATATATATGACACACCATATAATAATAATAACTTTCTCATGAGGGAAAAAAAAGGGGGAAAGTTATATTGGGGGGGGGGGAGTAGTTAATTGAATCTTTACTATTTGACCAACGTTTAAGAAATTTTTTTAAATTTCTAAAAACATTGGAAATGAAATAAGTAATAAAAGTGAAAATTTTATAATTGCAGTAACTTCAATGGGAGATTTTAGTCGATCATGACGGTCTGACTTGAATTACATACTTTATTGGCCCTATTTTTTGAGCCAATTATATTGAAAAATCAACATCAGGTTGGGTGAGCTGGTAGCTCTATCGCACCTGCAGTAGTTTTAAATTATCATATATATATATATATATATAATATTACTTTTTCCATATGTTTTATATAACCTTCCTCACATATTTAAATATTTTTATTCAAAAAAGAATTCAAGAAGTAATTTTATAAATTGTAATATAATTTAAAGAAATAAGGTAATCATGTGAGCATGTGTGAGTTCAAGAATTACTTACATGTAGTATAAATTAATTTAAATATATGAGTATGCAGTAAGAAATTTTTATTTCAAGAGAGTGGAAAAAGTTTAAACATAGTATTTCGACAAATTCAAGTTAGCCATGCACTGTTAGAGGAGATGGCATGTAGCTATCATTTCTCACCAATATTTGTCCTGGCTGATAAAATTAAACTTAATACTCCCTCCGTCCATGAAATTTATGCTCACATTTTTGCACGTGGTTTAATGCAATATGTCGGAAGGTATTATGTGATATTGTGAGGTCCGTTTTGAGTAAAGAAAGTATTTATGGAAAGTACATATGATATACTTTTCATAAATATTCTCTTTATTCAAAACGGACCTCACAATATCCCGTAATACCCTCCGACATATTGCATTAAACCACGTACAAAAATGTGAGCATAAATTTCGTGGATGGAGGTAGTATTTGTGTAGTACTATTCCAAGTTTGAAAATAGAAAAACTTGAAAAGATTAAGGGCTCATTTGGTTCGTAAGATAAAAATATCTATCCGTCAAAAACATGCATGTTTTCGACGGATAGATACTTTTATCTTACGAACCAAATGAGCCCTAAAGGGAGGGAGATCCATGGGTTGGATTATATTGTCGGCATACGTACAGTTATCATACACGTGTCACTTGATTCTAACCCTTCCAAGGGATGTAAAGAGTAAACGAACTAATTAAACAAATGAGCTTAACTCGGGAAAAAAAGCTTAGTTTTGTATGCGTTAGTTACACTATGCAACTCAAGTTAATTTTAAAAAGTTATATAAAATACTACTAAAAAGTTACACATGTTATTATTAAAAAATGTATATTTAATAGTGTATTTTTTAAAAAATGAACTTGAATTGCACGGTGTAATTGGTGTACAAGAGACTTACTTAAAAAAAAAGGTCTACATAATTAGAATTAGGCTTGAAAAAAAGTTCATTTGTATAGTTTGAGTTCGGCTAAAAAAAGCTCGTTTCAATAGTTTGAGCTCTGCTCGAAAAAAAAATATTTGCATTTAAAAAATTAAAATTTGAATAGTTAAATAATGTTTTTAAAATTTTATTTTGTAAATATTATAATACTCTAGTGGTTGATTGTTGAACATTCTCAAAGAAGTTTTCGTTTGAATTCGAGGCAAAACTCTTCTCCTCCGTTACGGAGTTCTTCTGCTCTAATCTCCAAAATCGAAGGTCAGCTGACCGAGGAGTTAGTATTGATTCATGCAAAGATGTTGGTTAAATTTTAAAATTCTCATCAATTTATTATTTTTTTAATTATTAATAAATTTTCATTATATATATAAATAATATAAATAGTGACCAAGTGGTAAATGGTTGTATTATCTCTATAAGATGTGCATGGCTTGATTCTTAATTATTATATTGATATATACTTTATTTTAATATAATAAAAAAAAATTTAATCGAGCCTATTTACGAGCTTATTTGCATATATTTTATTTTATATAGTAAAAAAGACAATTAATCTAACCTGCTCACGAGTTTATTCACGAACATATTTGCAAGCTTATTAACGAGCATGTTCGCAAGTTTATTAACAAGTCTGCTCGCAAGCCTTATGATCAAGCTATTCGCGATCATTCGAGCTGAATACCACTAAACTCGAGCTTGACTTGATAAAATAATCGAGTTCGAATTACTCGGTTCGTGAAATTTAACAACTAAACTCGAACAAATATTTTTCAAGTCAAGATCCGAATAATTCTATAACGGCTTAACTCATTTACATCCCTGCCCCTTTGAAACTCTTACACTTGCCCCTTTTCCCCTTTTAACATTTTCTTTCATGCAATTATTATTTTTAATTTGTACCAAAATTTTTACATATTTTGAAATAGAAATAGTTTTATAAATTTTCACCTTAAATATATTCATCACACAATTTTCATCATGCACATTTTATTCATTGCATTTTTTATTTCTCTACTTAAAAAAATACGCAAGTTTATGAAAAACAGAGACATTATTACTTCTTTCTTCTCATTAAAATATACTTATATTCTCTTTCCGTCCACTAAATTTGTGCATCATTTTTTGTGCGGGGGTTTAAAAAAATATATAAAGTAAAGATATTGTGAGTGTTTATTGCATGGTCCATTTATGAATAAAATAATTAGTTGTGAAAGTAATAATAAAGGTGATGATGATAAAAATTTATCCATTTATTGCACCATTTAATTTATTTTTGCTATTAATGGCATTCTCATACCTAATTCTTCCCTCCAACTAAATACACTTTTAAATTTTGTTTTGTATTCTCATCTACTTTATATATTTATTAATTTTTCCAGATTATTACTAATCATAAAATACGTTAAATATAGAGAAAGATACAAATTCAAATTTAATATATACTTACTCTGTCCATAGAAAATGTGTTCACTTATTTGCACGTGGTTTAATGCAATATATCTCTCAAATCCAATCCTTCACGCAAGATGCAAACATGTTGACATAAGACATCACTTCATACGAGATCATGTGGAGAAGAAGGATATAACCCTTGTGAAGATTCACACTGATAAACAAAGGACCGACATACTCACCAAGCCTCTAGAAGAGGCCATGAATCAAGAATTATTAGTGGAATTGGGCTTATTGGACATTAGTGAAGGAAGTTTAATTACAGGCGATATTGGATCGCAGACCAATTCTAAAACTCAGGTCAGTTATCAAGGGGATGAACTCCTCTGACAAACAGGTTAGTTGTCAAGGGAAAAACAACTCACCTGTCAAATGTAACCTCACTGAGACACAACTTCCTTGAGAAGGCCGTCTGTCAGTAATTAACAAACATGTTAGAGGTAGTTACTTCCTCAAAGACAGTGTCTGCACAATATTAAATGCTAAAGAACGTGTGCAATTATTTTTTTAAAATACCCACTAAAAGTGGGCTAGTGAAAATGCCTACTTTTTAACCGTCATTTCTTAAATACACAACCTTTGGATTTGGTCAAGATAATCAAATCTGGACCTTCCATTTTTGGAAAATTTACAAATTTATTGGAATGATAAACCACTTTATCTTCCATAATCATTCCTCAATTCTGGGCCCTAGGTAAAAAAACCTCAGATTAAATCTTCACCCTTGAATGCCTTAATATATTGGCAGATCTTTAGTCATTTTACCCTTTTTACATTTTTACTCTCAAGCATTCTATTCTCAAACCTTCAAATACACAATTCTCAGATAGTAATGACTGCAGAAATCTATATCAACATCAAGGAGTTGTCTAAGAAGGACAACTTTTAGTATTAACCCACCGTTTGCTTTAACAACTCTAAAGTACAATCTGACCCAGTCCTTGCACACATTAAGAAGGCCCTAGAAATGGTGACAGATGCAGGGCTCAAGAAGTTCCTCATGAATGGGCAAGACAAATGCTACGATAGACAGGTCTGTGAGTTCTTCATGGAGTTAGAAAAGACAAGGACCTCCATTAGGTCATATGTTGTGATTGAGAAGAAAAAGAACATAAAGAACAAAAAGGGAAAAAGTGTGGCAACCTTGGTGGAGTATGAGCACAAGTTTACCCTCAAGCAGGAGGATCTTTATGCTTCTCAAACCTAAGAAGTGGCTTTAATTTTAATTGACTCAAGACCTATTTTTCTCAACAATGATGAATTTGATTGAGGCACATCAATAACAACCTTACTTGTGCTTCTAACCCAACAACTGTCAAGATTTTGAAATGGGCAATCCCAGAATTGTACTTCGAATAGAAGAAGAAGAAGATCGCGATTTGAGGAGAACTTTGTACTTGATTCTATATTAATCATAGAAGACCCAAATTGTACTCCAATAGTTTGAGTGTAACTCTGTAAGAGAAAATGATTAATTTTTTTGTAGGCTTACAACTTGTCACAAATTTGAATTTGATTAATATAGATTACAAATTTTGGTATTGGATTTATAAATTTAAAAATATTTTGTATTTAGTCCTTTTACAAACTTACAGTAACAAAATCAAATTTGATTTGGTACTAAATTTATAAAATGTCAAAAATTAAAATATTTTTTAATGTATAGGACTAATATGAAAATGTGTATTCCATAGGGATTAAAATTAAAATAAAAACAAATTACACGACTTACATATTTTTAATCCTAAGAAAAATATCTAAAATGGAGTAAAATCTCGATTAGAGTTTCTTGTTCTTCAATTTTGTAGTATTTTGATCCGATGAAAATGAATAATTGTGTAGTGAAAACAAATAAATATAAGAATAAAAAACATGAATTTCATGTTTGAATAAGGTGGGCCACATTTTAGGATGTTAACCAGAATTAAACGATAAACCCACCTTCTTTAATTAAGTATGCAAACCCTGCATTAATGTTCCTTAATCCTTCAGGTTTATCGAGTTAAACAGATACCAAAGTACTACTTCCCAACGACATCGTTTCAGCCATCGCCGACTGTATGCTAAAGCAGTGTTTTCATAACCGAACCGGTGATCAAACCGGACAAGGCACCGGTTTACGGTTCAACCGTTAAAATAATTTATATCTATTTTTTAATATTTTTTATGTTAAATAAAATAAATATCCACTTATAAAATTAAATTAATACAATAGAATCATTTTCTTTTTTTTAAAAGATAATTAAATAATGTTATTTACTTAATTCCCTTCCACAATTCATTCAACACTCTGCAGCCACATATAAAAAAATAGAAAGTTGGGCCAAAATTTCATTAATGGCCCATTAAACCTATATCTAAACCTAAAATTTCAGAAGCCCTAAAATTTCAGAAACCCACTTATCCACATTGTACCGTCTATTATACTCTTGTTCTCTTCCTCCACGGATTTTCAGCGGCCAGGCATCGCCGCCTCCTCCCACGCCTGTGTGCTACATCAGACAGCCTCGCCTCCGCGCTGCCACACGCGACGCACTCCCTGCCGTCCACGGCCACGCCGCCTCCTCCCACGCCTATGCGCTACATCAGACAGCCTCGCCTCTGCGCTTCCACACGCGACGCACCCCCTGCCGTCCACGGCCACGCCGCCTCCTCCCACGCCTCGCCCGCCTAGGGGCGCCGAGGCGGTTTGCCGGAAAAATTCGCCTCTTCTCTGGTTAACCGGTTCAACCGTTTCGGACGATTTTTCCGGTTGAACCGATTTTTGACCGGTTCAATCCGGTTCAACCCCCAAAACGGTTTTTAAGCATGTTCCGGACCGGTGTCGAGGCCGGTTCCCGGTTGAACCGGCCAGTCCGGTCCGGTTTTAAAATCATTGTGCTAAAGCATGAAGGAACTGCTACCGTGACCGTACCTCACAAACTGTGACACCCACACTGCCTACACACGCATCAAGTAATTCCATGAAGCTGTGGGCCCAACGGTGATGGATCCAGCTGTGACTTTAGAACAAGCCCGAAACCCATGCCCCACCCGCAGAACCAACCAAATCCACTCACTCCTCCATCAACCAAATAAATTCCTCCCCTCACCCAAAATTGAAAAGGGCAAAAAAATAAATAAATAAGTAAATAAATTCCTCCACCATTATCATCTTCCTTCGAAGCTATTTTCTCTCACTACTGTCAGCTATGAAAATTTCTTAAATCTCACATAAAACGCACTATCAGTAATCGAATTAAGGCCTTGTTTGGTGCAGATTATTTGGTCATCATGGTTTCCATAGACGATTCTCACTCTCACTCTCTCTCACACTCCAACCCCAACATCGCTGCTCGCTTCAACCAAACTCGGCCTTACTACTACTACACGCCGCCGCCGTCTTCCGCCAAGATAAGCCGCTCAATGGGCCGGTCCATGCGCACAATCCGGTCCACCATCTTCAGCGCCGATCACTCCGCTCCAATCTACGAAACATCGCCCAATGTGTCGGAGAATCTCACGGATTCGGTTATCGACCTGCGACTCGGAGAACTCGCCAATAAATCGTCTAGTTATTCGAAGAGTGCCTCTTCCGCCGATTTCGACGATATGTTGGACATCTCCCGCGCGTTTAGCGATTTCTCGGCGTGCTCCAGCGACATTTCCGGCGAGCTTCAGCGTCTCGCGTGTCTCCCGGAACCTGGCTTGAACGAGAACACCGTCGACGAGCCTGAACCGGAGCCTTGCTCCGGTTTTCTGCAGAGAGAAACGTTTTCTACTGAAATTATTGAAAGCATCTCTCCGGAAGACCTTCAGCCTACCGTGAAACTCTGTGTCGATGGTTTACAATCTTCATCAATTGCAGTGAAAAGATCAGCGGCGGCTAAACTACGATTATTGGCCAAAAATCGGGCCGACAATCGTGCATTAATTGGAGAATCCGGTGCAGTACCGGCTCTGATTCCGCTCCTTGGTTGCTCCGACCCTATGGCCCAGGAGCACGCAGTCACGGCTTTACTGAATCTCTCCCTCCATGAAAGTAACAAGTGCGTGATAACAAAGTCCGGTGCTATCAAATCCCTAATTTATGTTCTAAAAACAGGCACCGAGATTTCAAAGCAGAACGCCGCCTGTGCTCTACTGAGCTTAGCTCTGGTCGATGAGTATAAACTGTCGATTGGGGCTTGTGGTGCGATCCCTCCACTGGTTGCGTTGTTGATAAACGGGTCTGTTAGAGGGAAAAAGGACGCACTCACAACGCTTTACAAGTTGTGCTCCGTGCCGTTGAACAAGGAGAGAGCGGTGAGCGCCGGCGCTGTTCGGCCTTTGGTGGGGCTTGTGGTAGAACAAGGCACCGGATTGGCTGAGAAGGCAATGGTGGTGTTGAGTAGCTTGGCGGCGATTGAGGTGGGGCAAGAAGCGATTATTGAGGAAGGTGGGCTTGCGGCGTTGGTGGAGGCGATTGAAGATGGGAGTAACAAAGGAAAGGAGTTTGCAGTTTTGACTCTTCTGCAGATGTGTTTGGAGAGTGTTAGGAACAGAGGATTGCTTGTGCGTGAAGGGGGCATTCCGCCATTGGTGGCGCTGTCGCAATCAGGGACTGCTAAAGCTAAGCATAAGGTTAGTTCATAGTTAATCACCTTCATGTTGTTCAATTAAGTTTGACATGCAGTTCTAGTGATGCATTATGTGAATTGGCCTCTTGAATTTCAATTCCTTTTATGAATTGTTGGGGTTGTGCGTTCATTCTCTGCACTATTGATTTGAGATCTTTGATTGAACACATTTTCACTAACTTCATCCAAATTCTCTATTCATTCTGCTTTACCTAATTGTGTTTAATGCTGGATAATAGTGCTATAACATTAAAAGTGTGCATTCAATTCTAGTTGCCAGTATTGTAATTATTGAGAATGATAACCAAAAACGAGGGACAATCTTTGATATTTCTGCAAGTAGCATGAGCTGTTGAGTCTGTAAAAAGGGGAACAACTAGCTTATAATTCCTCTTTATGTCCTAATCCCGGATTATCAATTATTGTTCTTGTGATCTTAATTGATTGCCGGGCTATTGCTATCTTGTTTGTTTTGTTATCCAAATTTGGGTATGGGAGTCCTATGTCCTAGTGCTCTAGGCACTATCTTCTTCTTGCATAATTTAGAGGATCAAACTGCTGAAATGTTGCTTTCGTCTACTTTAATTTAGTAGATATTTTTGTTTTTTGAATCAAAAGTTGCAATTTTCTTCACGCGGGGTGGTCTTTAACAAATGGCATGTGTTCACTTTTATCAGGCTGAAAGACTACTTGGGTACTTGAGAGAACCAAGGCAAGAAGCTTCTTCTTCAAGTCCTTAAAGGGAGATAGGTATTATAGTTTATAGATGGTTCATTATTATATATTATGCTTTTGTAATGGCTTGCTGTTGGCTGTATATAGCAAGTGGTTTTTCCTTGGACTTGTACAGAGTGATTAAGTTATTTGAGAGTTTTTAGAACTAAAAAAAAAATCGATATATATTATAAGATGCTCGTAGCTAACGAGAGAAGCTGACCTTGTAGTTTTGGTTTTGACTGGGTTCTTTGGTGGGGAGGGTTCTACATGCCCAACACCCGCCTGGAGTTTGTTTTGCGGAGAGGGGAATCCGTTTCGTAGCTTTTGTTTTTGGTTATGGAGAATTTGTGTTAATCATCCTTAGTTTTGTTGGGTGTTATCCAAATTCGTTGGAAGGTTTTGCTAATTGTATGATTCAAACTACATATTAGCTTGATATGTGTAGTATGAGCTTGGTTTGTTATAATATCATGATGTGCTTTATTGATTCAAGTTTCCATTGCTTTCTTCTCACAGTGATCAGTATTAATGTGTTTGAAAACAGAGACCTTAGCTGGCCAACTTGTGTTTCACTTTCACCTGAGTAGGTCAGCTTTGACCAGTTGATTTTAACATTTTTAAATAGATTAAGCTCAAAATTGAAGGCCAAAAGTTGTGTTTTAGTGTATGATAATGGGTTGGGAGTTAATAATGATAAGGAGTAGGATTAGAACATAAGTGTTGTGGGGGTAGGGACAATTTGATGGGTGTTAGAATGTGAAGAAGGTCCCTACAAACATGCAAGTGTGCATGATGGATCCAGCCCACCAGCCTGCCACCAAACCCACAGGCATATTTTGTAGTTTGCTCATCTATTCTTTTTATTTTTTCGAATATTATAATATGCATATGCATATCTATTACTACTATTCTTTTTCTTGGCTTTGTCTTTTTATTATTGCCATAGCTGGCAGAGCAGATATGCAAATATTTTGTCCTGCTGCTTGGACCCGGCCCCCCATCTCTCTCTCTCTCTCTCTCATATGAAAAAGAGAAAGAGAGAGTGTCGGTGGACATGGGTAGCATGGTTGGTGATGTTATTCTGGAGCTGTTTAGATTCGAATAAAAGGTTTCTGGGGATGGGGGTTTCATTCTTCAACAAGTACTAATAATCACCTCGTCTTGTGAAGATCTGGAATCACAACTTTAGCAAAGTACAATTTAGTCTGTAATGTAATACTCCATCCGTCCATGATATTTAGTCTACCTTAGTTATGGATGGTTATTAAGAAAAAGTTGATGTGTAAAAGTGAGTGTATTAGTATAAAGAAATGTTAATTATTAATAAAGTATTTGATGTGATGTGTAAAAGTAAGTAGAGTTTTTCTACGGTCAGGAAGGGGTTTCGCCCTTCCCGATGTCAGTAAACCAATAGAATTTTGACAAATAATATTACTTTACCCTAGACGACATAGTTTTGTCCTAAGCCAAAAAAATAACTTTTAAAAATTAGAAAATAAAAATTACTGATATAACCTTTTATAATTTTTTAAAAGTTATTTTTTTTCTAATTTTTAAAAATTATTTTAATTAAAATATTATTATATCTTAATATATTTTAATCAAATTAAAATTTATGTTTTCAAAATTAATTCTTACACCCATTGCGACCGGGCCAGCCCGGCCTGAGCTTGAGTGGCCCGACGGGCCTAGTGGGCAGGGCTAAATAGACCCGGTTCTTTTCGGGCCTGTATTTTTTGGGCCCATATTTAAAAAACCCTGGTTTCAGGGCAGGATGTGCCCAAAAAATACAGGCCCGAAAAGAACCGGGCCTATTTAGCCCGGCCCGTTAGGCCTGTCGGGCCACTTGGGCTCAGGCCGGGCCGGGCCCGGTCGCAATGGGTGTAAGAATTAATTTTGAAAACATAAATTTTAATTTGATTAAAATATATTAAGATATAATAATATTTTAATTAAAAGGATAATTGATAATTTTATTTAATAATATTAATTAATTTTTTTAACAGTGCGATCGCCTTATGCATAATGCAATCGCCCTAATGCAAAGTGCAATCATTTCAAAATAATATTGTACGTTAGATTATGAATCTAACGGTATTTAAGGGTTTACTAACGTTAGGAAGGGCGAAGACTTCCTGACCATATAAAGATCCAAGTAAGTATATGTGTATAAAAAATAAAAATAATGATTGAAATTTTTTTATTTTGGATAAGTAGACTATTTATTGTGGACGGCTATTTAAGGCAACGTGGATTAATTTTCATGGACGGAGGGAATATTTGATTTGATTCCACCACAAAATTATGTTGAGATTCGCCACTATCAATCTGGACTAAATTTAGCCTTGTACATGAAAGAGCTTACATTTTCTTTGATTACGTTAAATGTATTCATATGAACTTCGTAAAACAGTTTTACTATATATTTGGTTCATCATATCTATCGCTTTTGAGTATGTACGGTCTGAAACTTGTTTACAATGAAGTGATTTGCAGTTATTTTATACTTACACACGACCTCCCTTCACGAAATAATAAAAAATAAAAACCAAAATATCTATTCTAATAAAATAAAAAATTTACCGACCTCTTCTTTAAAAAAAGTTTTCTACCTATTGTCATATGAAAAAACATAAATACCCTTATTTTAAAGACATATTTAATGTGTATATAATAAATATCTATAGTCATTAACATTATATCAATATTAATTTTATTTTAAAATATAATTATTATTTATTATCCAGTACTTTACAATTTTATTTTATTTATTTATTTAATATTTACTTGTTGTAAATTTTTTAATATTTTATGGTGTTTAATAAATAATTATAATCATTAATATTTAATTATAATCGTATTAATATTAATACCTTTAAATCAGGAGTAATTGAATTTAGAGAAATTTTAAAAATTAATAATGATTAAATAAATTTAGGTTTTAAGGACATTTTAGAGCAAAAAGTGTTAAGTTGGTAGAAGACTTTTTATTTAAAGGAAGTGGGTAAAAAAATTTTATTTTATTAAAATTGGTATTTTAGCAACCTTTCACAAAAAAAAAAATAATGTGTTCATTTATTTGCACATGATTTAATGCAATATGTCGGAGGGTATTACGAGATATTGTGAGGTCTATTTATGAATAAATTGATTGTTTATGGAAAGTATGTCATATATATTTTTCATAAATATTCTTTTTATCATAAACGGGTTATAATATACCGCATAATATTTTTCGACATATCGCATTAAACAACGTGCCATAATTGAACGCATTTTTTGTGGACGGATGGAGTATTTTTTTAGTGAAAACAATCCATACACGTTGTAAACAATTAAAATTAATTGCCGAAATAAAAAATAACATGTAGAAATACATGTTAAAATAATTTATTATTGGAAATTTGGATAAATTTAATTCCTAAATAATAAATCAAATTAGGTCTCAAAAGCCTAATAATTCAAATTGGGTCTCGAAAGCCAAATAAATTTAATTGAGCCTCAAACGCCTAATAATTCCAATTGGGTCTTTAAAGTCCAATTAAATATTTTAAATTTTTAAAGTTCAAAATATCAAGCTCAATCTTTAAAAAGACCAAAGTAATCAAATCTTCATAAATATTTTTGAAGATTATCAAATATGATATCATTTGGGAATATTCCTCAAATATTCCTAAAATCAAATCTTCCGGCCCATAAAGTCTGACCTGCAAATCTAGAATTCTACACCTATAAATAGGTCTCATTCTAGTCATTTTTCATCCACAACAACTCAAGAAGAACAAAGCTTGGAGAGGAGGAGCGACTCGGAAGATCCAAGACTTCGAGCATCTTTGAAGATTCAAAGGCGTTCTTCGCGGCTTCAAGAGCGTTCTTCATCAACAAAGGTGTCTTGATCCAGGATCACAGTGCGAAGCCTATGGTCAGCGTTCTTCATCAACAAAGACGTTTGATTCGAGAAACACGGCGTCAAGTCCCTCCAATCAACGATCATCCACAAGTCCTTAACGACAATTAACACTCTCATCTACAATGACACTTCCATAGGAAGTCAAAAGGTGAACACTCAACAAAGTCCTTCCGACAAGACAATATTAATTTGAAATAAAGCTTAACGCCCTCAAATTAATATCAACTTCAACATCAAACTTCAAACAGCTCTGACAATCAATAAAGTCATTTCATAAGGCAACGTTAATTCGAAACAAGGATCAACGCCTTCGAATTAACGTCCAACTCCAAAGTCAACTTCGAACCAGCTCCGACAAATCAACAAAGTCCTTCCATAAGACAACTTTAATTCGAAAAAAGGCTCATCGCTCTCGAATTAACGTCCAACTCCAAAGTCAACTACGGACTAGCTCCGACAAATCAACAAAGTCCTTCCATAAGTCAATGTTAATTCGAAACAAGGCTCAACGCCCTCAAATTAACGTCCAACTCCAAAGTCTACTCCGGACCAGTTCCGAAAAACTCACAAATCAAGTCAAGACTCAATGAAAAAAATCAGAGGATCGAATAGAGATTGAACCAAATGAATCTCTTGATTTTAAATTGACAAATATTCTTTGTAATTTCACTTTCACGTTATTAATAAAGTTATTAATTTTTTTGAGAAAATTCGCAGGTTATACACCTCAAATAAATTCTACATTAAAATTTATCCATAGAATATTTTGTTTATCACTTTAGAACATGTTTGTTTGGAGAATTTAAAAATTGTCATTTTTAAAAAATATTGATTAAAAATTGTTATTTTTTAAAAATTTAAATTTTTAACAAAAAATATACTCCTTCTGTCCCACACAAATTTGCACACTACTAAAAAAATGAAATGTTGATTTACGTGCACACTCACAAACATATACACATATTTACACATATGCTACTACTTTATATATAAAATATATTTTTCTTAAAAAATGTGTCGTCCCGTAGGGTGCAAATTCCTATGGGACGGAGGGAGTAATATTTTTGCAAAAAATGGTTTTCACTTTTCTTTTTAAGTATTACCACATTACAAAAACTATATCACAATTTTTTTTTAAAAAAATTAATAATATTTTTATTGAAAGTAATTAATTTTTTAAAAAACATTATCATATTTTATTGTAGTTCTATTTTAGAAGAAAGATTTAAGTGACACTTAATTCAGATTTCAATAGGAACAAAAATTATTTTTCATCTTCACTATGTATGTTAGATTTTACCCCTATCCACCGGTTTTCTATTTCATCTCCATAAGTTAGTGTTTATTTGGCGGGGTGATGAAGCAGATTCGGATGAAGCAACTCTTATAAATAGTAAATTTGTGTTTGGTTTGGATTTCATATAGTAGGGGTGGAGGAATGTTTATGTTAAATCCATATTTTTGTAATAATAATGATGTATTATTTTATTATTATTAGTTAGTAAGATAATGATGTATATCAATTATATTTTTATAATATATAATAAATAAATTATATATATATATATATGACTTGTATTAAATTATGTAAAATAAATGTATAAATATATAATAGGGAATGAAATGTACAAATTCAAAAGTAAATAGAATGGTAAAAAACCCATCCCCATCTGAACGGGACCACCTAATAATAAATTATTATTATTTTTAAAACAAATGAAGCAGCAATTGAAATTGATGTAACAGATTGCCAATCAAAAGTTGATAATAACAGTTGAATACTCCCTTCCATGCACACTCCACCAGGGGCTGATTATAAATACATAAATTACAGAGGCAGGCATATTGAAAATGCTACTGCTGCTAAATAAATATATACAAAAATCTTATTTAGAAACTTGTTCCTCAACATTGCCCCTGCTGGAGCCGCAACACGGTCCGGGTCTGAACCCCTTCTCCAGCAGCTTCTCCACCTCCTCAAACTTAAGCCCCTTCGTCTCCGGCACGATGAAATATATCGCTATCAGCCCCATCACTGAAAATCCGGCGAACAACAGAAACGTGCCGGACGAACCCAGCACCTCCGTTAGAGTCAAGAACGTCTCGCTTACTATAAGATTCGACACCCAATTCGCAACAGCCGCAATCCCCCCTCCAATTCCTCTATATTTCAAGGGATATATCTCCGAGTTAACTATCCAAGGCACAGTTCCCATCCCAGGCGAGTACGATATAATGTACAATCCTAGAAGCACCACCGCCAAGAATCCAAACTTGCTCGGACAACCTTTGGTGTACCATGTTCGATGTTCTCCACGGCACATTCTTTCCACATCCTTCGCATCGGCCAAGCATGCTCCTGGTTGATACTAATAAGATGCACAATCATGATCAGTGAATGTTTGTATGATAGTTTTAAGATTATCACATAAAGAAACAAACACTGTCGCACACAAGTTTTTGTCAATATCAATCGATATAGTAGGAGGAAGAAACTTGATTTGAGTTCTTACAATGTTATTTCCATTTGCACAGAAGGCGCAGTCCGAAGAAACGCACGACATACAATTCCAAGAAGATGGATGTGATTCCTTCAAGAATTTACTACAAGTCGAGTTGCTCCCAAAGTGGAGCGACTCGACATTGCTGATGTGAGGCGCGTGTATGGAGGATAGCCGGAATACAACGGATAATGCAATGAGACATGTTATGATTCCAAACATTGATATGATCATCAGTTTTCGCCTACCGGATCGGTCTACAAAACCCATGCTTACTATAGAGCCAACAGCATTCAGTCCAGATGTGATCAGAGAGAGAGCCATTGCTGTCTGTTTCGAAGCAAATCCAGCAAGCTGAACTATAGTGGGACTATAGTACATGACCGTGTTGATGCCGACAAACTGTTGAGCAACTTGGACAGTTACACCCGCGTAGAGTCCTCTACGGACAACTGTGTTTCCCCAGACATTCTTCAGTTTTGACAATAAACCATCACCAGTTGATCCTTCGTCAGCCTTCTCAGCCTCGACAGAGACTTGTAGAGCCTTCAGTTCTTCTTCGACTTCATTGGCAGGGTAAATTTTCTCCAAGATTGCCCTGGCTTCTTTTACCTTATCCTGATCAAGATCAATATAAATAACAAGTTATCATTATTCTTATAGCTAGAGTTCCTTGTGGCACGTCAAAAAAGTGAGTGAGAGGGTGAGTTTGTTGTTTTTTTCTTGAATTCATCACAGTTACCTCTGATCCACCATAACCCACGTTAAGAATGTCACACGAATTAAGAAAATCATAAAATAGCAATACATATGTAACCCCAAAACTTAATAGAGAATCATGTCCATATGTGCAAATGATTAGAATTGTAAGTTACCTGTCGATAGAGCCATCTAGGAGACTCGGGAAGTGATAACATCAAAAAGAACTGAATGACGGCTGGCACTCCAGCTACACCAAGCATCCAACGCCATGTTCCAGGCGCCTATAAACACATTCAACACGTTAAACAACAAGAAGAAACACATGTTTGGAACAAGTAAATTTATAAAAAATACTCACTTTGGTAAATGCTAAATTAATAAGATAAGACAAGAATTGGCCTCCGGTGATCAGCAAACCATTGGTGCTGACTAAAGCTCCCCTAATTCTGGCCGGAGATGTTTCAGAGATATAAAGTGGTGAAGTCATAGACGCCATTCCAACCCCAAGACCGACAAATATTCGCCCTATGATCAACATCCACGGAGCTACAGATGCAGCCATAACAACAGCACCAATAAAGAACAATATATCAGCCAAAAGGATTGATATTTTCCGACCATACTTGTCATTTATCAGGCCGCCAAATGCAGCTCCAATGATAGCTCCGGCTACAGCCATGCTAACAATTGTTTCCTGCACAATCAAGGTTATAATCCCAGTATTAAACATGGATAACCAAGAGTAAACTGCAAAATTGATCCTGCATCCACTTGGTGCTAAAGATTTTAGCCTCATACAAATAAATTTTCTCCAAATCCCATAACCTTTGAAACAATGCAATTTTTAGTCCCATATTTGCATTGTTGCGTCACAACATATTAATTAAAGAAATTCTAATATTAAATCAATTCATGTGAAATTAAAATCATCGATATCAAACTAATATGGGACCAATAAAAAAAGTAACACGAGCTAAATGGAAGGCATGGAAGGCGATTAGCACCTGCAACCAAGTCTTCCTGTCGACGGATTTAAAGTCTTCACGAATATACAGTAGGGCTCCGGAAATAACCCCTGACGAGCATGCAACACGCCTTTGTTAGTCCAAACCTCCGATTAATCGGAAAAAAAGAGCACCACATACAATCACATATATAATCGGGTCGGGTCGGGCGTATCGAGCAAATATTAACGAACAAAATGAAAATGTACCGGTATCATAACCGAAGAGGAGGCCTCCGATTCCGGCCGAGAAGGCGAGGCGCATGATGTAAGGCGTTTGCCAGCTTGTTCGCCAGCATTCCGTGAATTCAGTTTTGTCCGGTTTAACAACACCCCCTTCCATTTTCTTATAATTAACAATTCACCCCCGATTTTCGAAATTGGTTGCAGGCTCACCTGGCTGGCTGTGCAGCAGCAACAACTGTGAATTTAATTGAAAATAATTACTGTGAAAAGAGCTGAAGTTGGTAAACAAAACAGTCTAATAAATACAATGAATAACAACAAAAATCGCACCAAAATTAATTTCCCTTTTCTAATTAAGGAAAAGAAAAGATACAATACAACACTTTCTTCTCCAGCAATTCTGCAATGTCTCTCTCCAAATCCATGTTTTGTTTTCATGGTGTTTTTTTTTAAAAAAAATTTAAGAAACTAAACTGTTGTATCCAGAATTTTCGATAACAAATCGGATCGACTAGCAATAAAAATCGAGTATGGAAACAAAATTTGAAATAGAAAACGCAGAAGCAAAGGCGATTGAAGAACACCTAATCATCAAAAATAATCGAAAATTTAAACCCCAAAAGTGACATCCGCCCCGCGCCCCTAAATCCGTCACCGGAAGACAGCAACAAGAAGAAAAATCAGAAAGAATAGAAGAAAAGGAATTGGAGAAAACCTCAAAAAAAGTTTTATTCAGCCCTTCTTCGTTCGCCTTCTCAGTTTGAGTGAGGAGTGATGACCATAAAAACAGAGTCAGTCAATCTCGGGGAAGCAGCAATAATATCTGCCCTCTGATTTTAGGAATATATATAGGCTGCACTTTTTTAATTCTCCACACTAAATTACTTATTTTTTTGTTTTCATTAATTACTCATTTTGTTACTATCTGTTTTTTAATTTTATCCAAAACACATGCACATGATTTTGTGAGTCAAACTTATAGTTTTATCTCCGATACATAAAAATTTACATATTTTTTTTAAACAAAAGTTTTGTGTATCAAATATATTGTATAATTCAAATTCATGTTATATAAAATATTACTAATAAATAATATATATTATTATTAAAAAATATATTTTTAATAATAATATATGTAATTTTTCAATAATAATTTGTGCAACTATTTAAAAATATAATTCAATTGCACGATGTACCTCGTGCATACAAAATTAAAACTTTTTTTTTAGTTTGTCTCAAAAAAGTTTGTATACCACCAAAATTAAAATATTTCTTCAAATTTACACTTCATAATTTTCATTTTACACATTCTGCTCAACATATATTTTTTTTTAAAATCATGCTCCTCAAAGTATAGCACATTTTTGGATAATTATTTTATTAAAATATATATTAACTAATAGTAATTCTAGATATTAAAAATAGTAAATATTTTTTTGAGTTAGCAATGTGAAATGGGTTTATGATGAAATATTCAATATTTACCTAATCTCTTCTATTCAAAATGGCATCATTTAAATCGATACTCATTAAAATATCATTAATTTTTTTTACATGAAAAACTTTCAATTATACTCTAAACATAGTTTTGAAAATCTACCCCAAACATTGAAAAAGTTATTATTGTCTAGTTTATCCTTAACTAATTATTGGATAAATGCGAAGAAACAATGCAAAATTAGTATTTCAAATACTGAAGAATTTCATATGATAAAGTTCTCAATTTTTAAAATATTTTAAATTATTATTTTCATTTTAATTTTTCTCAATTTAATATTCAACCTATTATTTTTTTCTCAAGTGTGTATAGTTCAAGTAGTTAAAATTCTACTATCTAAAATTTTGAGATCTTGAATTTAATATATTTTTATTCTCTTTTATGGTAGTTCCTCTTAATATGGAATTGTGGTCCCTCTCTTGTGCAGGTTCGATTGTATTGCAATTTTGAATTGTAATTTCATATGATCTATCTCTTATCTTAGTTTTAATTTTAATCTATAGCGAAATGAATGATAAAGCTGACAAATTAAAAATAGATAAATGAATAATAATATTTTAAATTAGATAAATGAATGACAAGAATCGTAACTTAAAATAGAAATTATTATATGAAATAATTTAAACTCATAGAAATTTTTAAATTTTTTTTTTTGAGAAGAGATCCAAAATATAATGGTGATGATATGAGGTGTACTAGTCAATAACGATATATATTTTGAAAATGGTGGGATTGCTCTTTTTTGTGGAAAGATAACTGCAAATTTATTATTGTGTGAATTTGAAATTTGTTATCCATTCTGTTGTGCTTATCCATTCTTGATCCCTACTTTGCTGAGTGGGATGCCCTTTGCCAACTTTCTTGTGTATTAAAATGCACAGTTTAATTTTAATATATTTCTAAAAAATTGTATAAATTATTATTAAAAATTTATAATATTTATTATTTTTCAATAATAATTATGTAATTTAAAAATAAAATTTTAAATTATATAGTGCACTTTGTGCATACGTTTGCTCCAACAATTTCATTTCCTAAAAAAAAGAAAAAGAAATTAATATCTTTTAGCTTAGACATGCATGTTGTGGTGCAATGATGTATGAGCTGGTGATGGATTTTAAAAGAAATGGAGAAAGATGAGAAGCTACATTTTTATTTAATAAATGAAGCAAGTTTATCTGAATGAAATTAATGTTTATTACTAGAAATCCTTAAAATTTGGATTAGTGAGTAAATTACGATAATTAGGATTAGGATCATCGTCATCTTTAGAAAATCAAGTCATTAATCATATATATATGACCTTTTTGGTTGAAAGTTGAGTCAACGTTAAAAGCTAATTAATAATTTGATACACTTATTAAGTTATTACTTTCCCCCCTTAAATTATTAGTAATCTTGGCCATATATATGTCTACTTTGTAAACTTTTATTCAAATTCAACGCTCTCTTATTCACAATAGACAAATATCAATTAAAATAATTGTTTGAGATCATTTCATGTTATGAGATTGGTAAAAAAGAAAAAAATGGTGATAGAATTATAATAAAATGTGATAATTTTTTTTATAAAATGATAATCACTTTTAATAAAAACATTATTATTTTTTAAAAGAATTCGGTGATAGGTTTATAGTAAAACGTTACAATATTTTTAAGAAAAATGATAGTCAAGTGTAATAAAAATATTGTCATTTAGCGCTCGAAGCTAAGTGAGTTTTTTTTATTTTTATTGCATGACAATAATATTAATAAGCATAATAATGATAGTCATAACGCATAATAGTCATAATAATGATAGTCTTAGTTGCATAATAGTAGTAGTCATTGATGGGAAATGTATAAGAATATTATTTGAAGTAATCCCAAAATCCCTAAAATGTAATTTCTAAGTATTAGTGGACACATTTGTTGGTCGGGATAGTTAGCAGCTTATCTGCAAGGGACCTGAGTTAGTCTGCTGGTTCACTCAGAGGTATTTGTCCAAGGGGGAACCAGCCTGAAAAACGGAAGACCAACAAGCCTAAGATGATAGTTATCTAAAGTATAAATAAAAAATACACCCACCGGTTGATAAAGATACACTCACTCAGACTCAGTGCCTAAGTTGTTCTAAGCTGACTTAAAACATTTGAATATAGTCGACTGAGTATTAATTGCCTTGAGCATTAAAGTCAGTTGTTCTAAGTTGTTATAAATGATTCACGTCGGATTTGCACCCAATACACCAAGTGGAGTATCCAGATATTTTTTTAGTTTTTTTTAGGGGATTCGTGTATCCTCGTCTAAGGAAACGTGTATCGGGCATTATTGCAATTTTTTTTAAAAGTAGAGAATTTTTTGTAAGATTTTAAAACTTATTATTAAAATATAATATATAAGTATATAATATAATATAATATAATATAATATAGTATAAGTATATAATATACTAATATATAAATATTCCGTCAAAAAATATATAACATTAAATATTTCGGCAATATAGTATTTCGTTTAGATTGAACTTTCTATTATGACTTATACAAGTTGATGGTATTTAATTTTAGTTATTACTTTGTAATATATTTATGAATTTTTGTTATATTTTTAATTAATTACAGATTATTATATATAATAAAATTAAATATGAAATAAATGTATTCTTATCGAATAGTATCCTACCAATTTGAAAAATAATGTATTCGTGCAACATATATTAAAATTTAACTAAAATTACCATCCGAAGATAATATATTTTATTTGTGATATGATAACATGCAAATATAAATATAAATTAATGTGTCACCTTGGAACAATACAAAATTAACGACCTTTCGCTGAAGCATCAACCAATACTTAATAATCAATCAATGCGAGCAACGTTGCTGAATATAAAATTCCTGCATTTGTAAATAAATTCAACGTGATGTTCGATAAATTAATGTGTCACAATCAAATATTAGTATTTTTGTTGCCAGTGACAATTGGCAAACTTGTTTGTTTCGATCTACAAATAATAGTTTCACAGATGTACGAAGATTTCAATTGCAGAAAAAATCAATATTTTTTTGGCAAATTTTAATTTAATTTGAAATATTAAATTGTGGCAAAAAAAAAAAAAAAACTTTTCACTGTTTTTACAATTCAAATTTAGGATATTTTACCTCTTATCCGAAAAATAATGCAAACAAATAAATTTACATCAACATTCGAATAAGTATATATATATAACATCATCCATTTTTTCTTTTTTTATATAATTTAAAAGTTTCTAGGATATTTTTAAAATATATTAAAAATTACATTTACTTTAAAGTACACATTTATTGTATTATATGTTGACAAGGCGAACTACCCAGAGATGATTATGAAATTATCCTAAGGCTAAGGAGGTCGCCCACTCATGCAAGAGCCAAACCGCCAGCCCTGACCAAGGCCAACCCGAAGAAGCTCGCCGAGGTGGGCGAGGACCTCGCCCAAGC
Organism: Prunella vulgaris; assembly: GCA_026898435.1. Lineage (NCBI taxonomy): Eukaryota > Viridiplantae > Streptophyta > Magnoliopsida > Lamiales > Lamiaceae > Prunella > Prunella vulgaris. The sequence continues at coordinate 198,506 of JAPKLY010000129.1, read as the reverse complement.
CCCTAGCAGGCCAAGGTCGAAGGCCAAAGGTGCCGGGGAAGGAGGTACGGGCGAGCTACCCCTCTCGAGAGGGAGCTCGCCCCTGTCAAAAAGGGGACCTCGCCGAGGTCTGACGTCGCATAACCCCCAGAAATAGCATAAGGCCCAGGAGCTCGCCTAAGGAGCTCGCTCAGGACCAGTGTACCTTCGGGATATGTACAAATAGGATAGAATATGAATGTAGTAGGACGAGGCGTTTTAAGGGGAGCAGTGTGGGGGACCAAGACGAAGGTTACGGACCTTCGTCAACACCGGAAGCCAAATAGGCTCGTAAGGTGCCACCTCACACTCGCACACCTATAAATAAGACCTCTCATGTAACTATTACACAATTCCAATCATAATACAACATTTACTTTCTCTCTCTAAACTCTCAACTTTCTCTCTCTATATCACCCTCTCAAGAATACTAAAAACACGAAATCTTAGATTATTGTTTGGTAGAATTAATACGTTATAAAAGCCACATAAAAAACACGATTGGTAAATTCTATCAACAATTTGGCGCTAGAAGGAGGGTCGCGAATCGAACCAAAAATTTGAGAGTAAAAAATTAGGGTTTCTTTGAAGATTTGAAGATTTGAAGGTGTTCTTGACAAAGTTCAAGAACACTTGAAGATACACATACATTTTCATTCCTTCGGACGAAAACCCAGATTTCCGGGCAAAAACCCAGATTTTCGGGTCCATAAAATTCTGCCCAAAAGAGGTTCCCAAACGCACGCGTTTACACGAATAAACCGGATTTCGGATAATTCATCGCACGTGAGGCTAGACGAGAACCCGGACAAATTCACCCAAGCTGGAAGATCACCACCTCGGCGACCTACCCCCACCTCGGCGACCTTCGGCGAGCTACCCCCTTCAAAACCCAAAAATACCTAAGGAACAGACCTCGGCGAACATCCGGGGGGGAAGGGCACCGGCCAGGACCAGGCTGAGGGAGAGACCTCTCGCCAAGTTCCCCCGAAAAATGCAGCTCCGCGACCTCCGCGAGTTGTAGTGGCACAAGAGGATTTGAGCCCCGCCCTGAGGGACCTGGCCAACAATCCCGACGAGCTCCAACACACCATCGCAACCTTGCAGAGGTTGCAGCAGAGGCAACTCGACGAGCTCGCCCTAGTACCTCGGCGAGCTCCGGCCACTGAGGCCAGAGAGCAGACCAGGCCGACCCAGGGCACCCAGACCATGGGTCACTATAGTGACCTCCCATCTGAGCAGGAGGCGAGCTCCGCCCAAGCTCGCCAACACAGGGAGCGCGCCGGGAAAGCTAAGGTGGTGGAGGAGCCGGCTACGCATGCTGGGCGAGCTTCGGCTTACACTGAGGCATCCGCCACCCACCAATCACTAAGGAGGGAGGTCCTCCAAGGCAGACTAGGGCCGAGGTGTGAGGAAATCGAACGGACGGCAGCCCCGGCTACGTCCCAGAGGGGAGAGTCGGACCTACAACCTCGTAGGTCCGCCCACGACCGACTAAGGAGGCCCGCCACCGACAGACTGGGCCCACATGGCGGACGTCAGTTCCGACCTGCCACGGAGGGGTCACCCCAGAGTGAGGCACCTCGGGGGCGTGCGTCCACGAGGCGCACGACCTTCGAGCAATCTCCACCGGAGGTGACCCACGACGATGAGCTGGTCACATTGAAAAGGGTCATTGAGATGCTACAACAGCAAGTGGCAGCCAAGTCTGGCGGACCCGACGCCACCACTCTCCCCACATCTCCATTGGCACCTGCCATACTTAGAGCACCAGTTCAGAAAAAGGTCCAATTCCCGGTGATGTCCGCATACGAGGGCGAATCTGACCCGAAAGTCCACCTGGCCAAGTATGCAGACTTCATGATTTCGGTGGGTGCCACCTACTCTACCCATTGCCGAAACTTCCTGCTGACCCTCAGGGACCGAGCTCACCGCTGGTTCTCATCACTCGCCCCGGGGTCAATCCACTCATTTGGCCAACTCTCGTGGGAGTTCTTGGCCCACTTCTATGGGTTTGGATCCTACCTTACCCAGAAGCACCGCCTCGCCAACATCCACCAAGGCGAGAACGAAACCGACCAGCCGTACCTGGAGAGGTTCGACAAAATACTACTGGAAGGTGAACCGGTGAGCGAGGACACCAAAGTCGTCGCGGTAATGGCCGGGCTCAGAAAGGGCACCGACCTCTGGAAGGAGATGCACCTCGTATGTCCGAACACTTACACCGAATTCCACCACAAGGCGGGGGTGTTCGTGGCTATGCAGGAGGCACTACTGAAAGAAGTTGGTGCCCCGAAGGAGAAAAAATCCTACGGGAAGAAGTCCGGGGGCACATACAAGGCTCCCCGGAACTTAAAAACTTTTGGCGACGGGGACGAGTTCAAGGAGAAGATCAACCAAGTCCTCACCGTCTCCGTCGACCACGTCTTTACGGCGGTCAAGGACAAGGCTTTGTTGGAAGAGCCGAGGAGAATTCACCAGGATCGCACGAAGCTCAACCCCAACAAGTACTGTGCCTACCACCAATCAATCGGCCACTTCACCAGCGAATGTCGAGACCTCCTCAAACAACTGTGGAAATTCTACGAGGACGGGAAGCTGGCCGAGTTCGTGAAGAAGGCCCCAGCTAAGAGGCTCGGGTTCGAGAGGAGGGGAACCTCCGATGATGAAAAGGAGGACGCGGGCCAACGCGGACCTCAGAACAGACGAAGGGGACCTCCCCAACCTCAACAAAACCTGGAGCCCACCCGAGAACTCTTAGTTCTCGAAGAAGAAATCGGAGCTACCGGAGGGCTCCAAGATGGGGGACCCCCCATCTCCAACAGAAAAAGGAAGGCCAAAATCCGGGCCGTGAACCAGGTCCAGGAGGGCAGCTCCGGCCCCAGGACCATCGCGCAGCTCACTGATGAGCTGACATTCTCCTCAGCTGACCTGGAGGGGGTACTGACGCCCCACAACTACTCGTTGGTGATAACCGCCAACATCATGAACGTCCGAGTTCACAGGCTACTTGTGGACACCGGCTCATTCACCAACATTCTCTTCAAATCCACCTTAGATGCCTTAGGTGATTTTAAGTCGTATTTAGAACCTAGCAATGCTAGGATAGTGGGATTCGGAGAGGCTGTAACCGTCCCCCTAGGTAGCATTAGGTTGAGCGTCCAGCTTGAATCGGCTGAGGACCCCGAAAGAAGACTAACTAGGTTAGTAGATTTCCTAGTTGTCGACCAGCAATCCTCCTACAACGGGTTCCTTGGCCGTCCTTTTATCAATGAATTCAAAGTGGTGTGTTGGACCTACTACTACTGTTTGAAATTCCCAACCCCGAAAGGTGCCGGAACTATAAAAGGCGACCAGAAAAAGGCCAGAGAGTGTTTGCTCCAAATCAAAGATGGTCGGGTCAAAAAGTCTGTAACGCAGGTCCACATCCTTGAAGAGGACGTACAGATTCCCGCAGACGAGCCAAACATCCTAGATATCATCTCAACAGAAACTGAGATGATGAAGGTAGGCGACCTGCAGGAAACCGACCAAGTCCCAGGACCTGTGCAGGAGGCACAGCTGGCACCAATGGAGGGAATAGAAGGGGTCCAAAATAACCAAGTGCTGAGACCATTGCAAGAACAGCAACCTACGCCCATGGAGGTGGACCAAGAAGCCCAAGGTGGAGAACCTGCGGGGGGTCAAGAACCGATACGAATGGATATTGATCTAGCTCCCCAGGTCACAGAGCCACCCTAAGTTGGCGAACCACCGGAGGTGATGGCGGTTGTGGAACCGGTCCGAGTCGAAGGGCAAGCTGATGACCTCGAACCGCGCCTGGGTTATGAACCTGCGCAGATGTCACAAGAGGAGTGGGACGAGTTCATCAACGACCCCAGGTGGAAAAATCAGAAAAGAAAGGCTACCCCCATGGAAGAATTGACGACACTCCCGGTGGACCCGGAAAGAGACTTGGAGCTTTTCATAGGTTTTGAGTTACCTGAACCGTACCAGTCGAGGATGGAACTATTTTTGATGTCCAACTTGGACGTGTTTGCTTGGTCCCATGAAGACATGACGGGGATCCCGTTGGAACATGCATGTCACCGACTCAACATAGATCCGACGAGGAGGCTCGTACGCCAAAAACGAAGGAAATACGGACCAGACAAATACGCAGCTCTAACCGTCGAAGTTGGGAAGCTGTTGGACAACAAGCTGATCAAGAAAGCCTTATGTCCACAGTGGGTCGCAAACCCTGTCCTAGTGAAGAAACACAACGGGACATGGAGGCTCTGCATCGACTTCACGGACCTGAACAAAGCATGTCCAAAGGACAACTTCCCACTGCCCCACATAGATCAGCTTGTAGATAGCACCGCAGGCCATGAGATGATGACATTCATGGATACTTTTGCGGGCTACCACCAGATAGCACTGCACCCAGATGACCAGGAACATACGTCATTCTACACCAACAAAAACATGTACTGTTGGGAAAGGATGTCGTTCGGACTCATCAACGCCGGAGCAACCTACCAAAGGTTGGTGAATAAAATGTTCGACCAACACATTGACGAGTCTATGGAGGTGTACGTGGATGACATAGTAGTCAAGAGTCTGAGAAAGGAGGATCACCTTGACTACCTAAAACAGACCTTCGACATACTACGCCACTACAACATGAAGTTGAACCCCAAGAAAACCAGCTTCGGCGTACATTCAGGAAAGTTCCTGGGGCACCTGGTGAGCCAGCAAGGAATCGAGGTCAACCCCACGCAGGTCCAATGCATAATCGAGATGGGCGTACCCAATTCCGTGCAGAAAATCCAGAGGTTAACCGGGTGTATGGTAGCCTTGAACAAAATCATCTCCAGGTCCGATGATCAAAACTGTCCATTTTTCGAGGCAATCAAGGCAAACACACGAAGGTATAAAGAGGCGGCCAAAGCCAACAAGCTCCACCTCAAAAACCACTTCGTATGGACAAGCGAATGCCAACGAGCCTTTGAAGACATTAAAGCATACCTGGCAGATACGCAGGTCCTATCGAAGCCAATACCTGGGGAGAAGTTATATCTCTACCTTGTTGCGTTGGAGGTTGCCATCAGCTCCGTTCTGGTCCGAGAAGAGGCGAAAACACACCTACCAGTGTACTACGTAAGCCAAGTCTTGCACGAAGCTGTGTTGCGGTATACCCCGACAGAGAAGCTAGCTTATGCACTGGTGATGAGTGTTAGAAAATTGAGGCCCTACTTCTTCGACCATCCAGTGGAGGTTTTGACAACATTCCCACTGAGGCAAATACAACAACGGCCGGACACCGCCGGACGTTTGCTGAAATGGTCACTAGAAATTAGCCAATACGGAATAACCTACGCATCCCGAACAGCGATCAAGGGGCAAGTGCTCGCCAACTTTATCGTCGAGCTAACTTTCCCACAAGATCCGACGAAGGGGCGTATAGCTCCGTGGCACCTCTACGTTGACGGATCATCAACTAGCACAGCAGCAGGCGCCGACATAGTCCTAATCAGCCCGGACAGACAAGTCTTCACCTCCGCAATCCGGTTCGACTTCCGAGCAACCAACAACAAAGTGGAGTACGAAGCTTTGATAGCCGGACTTAGGTTATCATTAGCTGTGGGGGCAACCAATCTTCAAGTTTTCAGAGATTCCCAGCTAATAATATCCCAAGTCCGGGGGGAGTATGAAGCAAAGGACCAGCAGATGATGACCTACAAGAAGATAGACGCGCATCTGATCTCGATGTTTACGCAGGTTTACATCAATCAGATACCGCAACTAGAAAACACACAAGCAGATGCCCTAACCCGACTATCTACCAGTAACGGCAAAGCCGAAGTCATAGAGGTTGTGGTTACCAAACTAAAGAACCCCTCGACGTTCGATTACAAAGTAAATCAAACCTCGATTGGGGGGGCAGGAAGATAGTGAAGACTGGTGCACTCCAATCCAAAAATATTTAATAGACGGGATAACCCCCGAGGACACGTGGGAAGCTAGCCGGCTAGTAAAGCAAGCAGCCAGATACACGCTGGTGGAAGGTCAACTCTACAAACGTGGATTCTCTCTACCCCGACTCAAATGCCTAACTAAGAAACAGGGGTCCGAGGTGTTAGAAGAAATTCACGAAGGAATTTGCGGAAGTCACGCTGGGGGGCAAGCCTTGGCATACAAGACGATCAGACAAGGGTACTATTGGCCCACTCTTCGCAAGGATGCCATTAGCTTCGCCCGAAAGTGCCGAAAGTGTCAACTCTTCGCACCAACCAACTGAAATCGGTCTTCAGCCCGTGGCCTTTTGCAAAATGGGGTATCGACTTGATCGGCCCATTTCCACCTAGCAGAGGCGGTGTAAAGTTTGTCGTTGTAGCAGTAGACTATTACACTAAGTGGGCTGAAGCCGAAGCACTTACAATGATAACACAAGAGAGGATGATCGGCTTCATCTGGAAGAACTTGATCTGCCGATTTGGACTGCCGCAGTCGATCATCACGGATAATGGAAGGTAATTTAACGGCCAAATGCTGAGAGACTTCTGTAGTTCGTGGAACATCAAGAAGCACTACTCGACACCGTACCATCCACAGTCAAACGGCCAGGTCGAGGCGGTTAACAAAATTCTGAAACACATACTGAAGTTCCGCCTCGAAGATAAGAAGGGTAGCTGGGCAGACGAACTCTCGGAGGTCCTATGGTCTTATAGAACATCATACCGGGCCAGAACCGGAGAGACACTGTTTGCCCTAGCCTACGGAACTGAAGCAGTAGTACCCGTCGAAGTCCAGAACAAGACTTGGAAGGTGGTAGGGTTTGATGAAGAAAAGAATGACGAAGCCTTGGCAGTAGAGAAAGACTTGATCGAAGAGACCAGAGCTTCGTCAGAAATGAAAAACGCCACCTACAAGCGTAGAGTCGAGAAGTACTACAATTCCCAGGTCCGGGACCGATGGTTCAAAGTTGGGGACCTGGTGCTGAAGAAGAAACTGATGGCCCCACCAGGCGTACTCGGGTCAAACTGGGAAGGACCATTCTGGGTCACCGCAGCCTGGCAAAACGGCACTTATGACCTCGAAGACGCAGAACGCAACGCCTCGTCATACACGTGGAGTGCGACGCATCTAAAAAAGTTTTATCAATAAATTGAGATCTTGTAATAGACTAGACGAAGGTTCGCATAAAAAATGTTGATCGCAACCAATGTAAATTACGCTGCTATAAGAAGTTGAGAAAATTTATCAAGTCAGAAAAGTTGCCAAGTCATGTGAGCTGGGCGAGCTCATACAGCTCGCCAGCTAGGCGAGCTCATGCAGCTCGCCAGCTAGGCGAGCTCCCATAGCTTGCCCACTGTTCAAAGGTCCGTGATCCACCCAGTGTTCGAAGCCTCGTAATGATCAAGGACCAAGTTCCCAAACGTTATAATCAAAATGCTCGAAGGCAAAGGCCAAAGTGCCCAAGGTCGCGAAGGAGCCCTTCCCAAAGGGTCACCAAGCACCTACTGCCATAAGTTAGAAAAATTCGCGAAAAAGACAATTAAAATGTCTAAAGCAAGGTTCGTGAAATCCAACTGCCCAACGTGAATTAAACAAAGTACAACTCGCTACCCTAAGTGGTTTAATACGAGCAATTCGAGGCCCTAAGTGGTATAAGACGAAGAATACGTACTATTAAAATAGAGGTACAATTCGTAGTCCCAAATGACGTAAAACGAACGATTCGCTTCTCAAAAGTAGAGTAAGACGAACAGTTTAGTACCCGAAAAATGTATACAAACGAGCAAATTAAAATTATAACATAAAGCGCAAAAATGTAGGTAGACAGAGTTGGAACAAAAGATCAAGTTTCATTCAAAAATACTTATGAAATTTTCAAGTAAAAAATACTTGAAAAATTCCTAAGTATACAAAGTGGTGCTGGCCACAGAGGTCGACCAGCTGACCATGTATGAAGTGCAAAAGAGCTCCTTCTGGGCGAGCTACACGTGCCCGGCGAGCTCTAGTTACTTACAAAAATTGAAAGCTCCTTTTGGACGAACTATGCAGCCCGACGAGCTACTAAGACTTGCAAAAAAAAAATAAAGAAAGCAAGAGACTAATCTAGGAACCCGAAGCAGTGGGGTCGGCGGGGACGTCGGCAGGGTTTGGGGCATCCTGGCCGGTCGGAAGGGCGAGCTCGGCCTCAGAAGTGAAGTTGCCCGTGAGCCCGCTGGTGTCGAGCTCACCGAGGTTCAGCATGGCATCTCCACAAGCATCCTGAAGCTAATCCATGGTGGGCGGGGTCCGTTCCTCCTCGTTGGCGACCTCTAATTCCGACACTGGGACGGTGTTGATGATTTTGAACCGTTCCGAAACAAAATCCAAAGGAATCCCAAGTTCTTGGAAGTCGCCAATGTCCAGCTCGGCGTCATCAGGGAAGGGGACCCTGTCCAAGCATTCCTTGAACTCGCCCACCACGGCTTGACCTCGCGCCCACCAGAGGGCCCTAAGAACCTCGGCATAGCACTGCACGAAACCCCGATCCAAGGCCTCAGCTTTCGCGGCCACCAAATCAGCCGAGGAAGAGGCATCATTTCGGAGCTCGGTGATCTCATTGACCTTCGCAGAGAGCTCGGCCCTCAACCTCGTGCACTCCTCGTCGGTGCTCCGAGTCAAACCTCACTGTAGTTGCAGCTCTTCCTTCGTCACCACATGCTCGCCGACCTCCTTGGCGAGCTTCTCGGCGAGCTCATCCTCCTTAGCTTTAAGTCGAGCATCGGCATTTTGTTGGAAGGAGGCGAGCTGCTTCTGGAGCTGGGTGAAGTTATCGAGAGCCCGGGCCTCGGAGGCCAGAGCCGCAGCAGCCTTCTCTTCGGCGAGCTTTGCCGACTTTTTGGCCTTATCGGCGGTCTCCGCCAGGGCGATCACTCTCTTGTTCCTCTCCTGGCGACCTGCCTCCAGCTTGGCCGCCTGCTCCAGTACCTTTTAGTTTGCGAGCAGCAGCCGGCTCGCGTAGTGAGCCGAGAGGAGGAGGTTCTCGGTCAGGTTTTGGCCGTTAACAGTCGCCACCTGGGGAGTGGACCAAAACCTCGGCATCTCACTCACTGTGTTCCGGACCAAGCCCGGTGGGAGGCTACGCATTGACATCAGAGAGCGAGATCGCTCGAAATCATGTAGAGCCTCGTGGTGGTTCGGGAAAGCGATGGGGGCATAGCTACGAAGTCAAAACAGTTGGAGTTAGGAAAGAAAGATAAAACATGTGGAGAAGCTGAAATTGAAGTGGCGAGCTACTTACTGAACCCGCTCGGGATGTCAGCCCAAGAGCGTGTCGTCATTAGCTTGAACCCCGAAGGGAGACGGGGAAGGTGGCGAGCTTTGGATCGGCGCGACGGATAAAGGGGCAGTGGAGTGGGCAGATCCACCCTGCGCCGACCTAGTGTCAGCTCACCCAGTATGCTCTGAGCCCTCATCATCACGGAGGCCCGCGCGAGCTCTCTTGCGAGCTAAGGCGTCTTCCTCCCCCACTCGAGATCCATCCGCGCAGTGGAGGGTCCTCTTGGGTTGCTGGGGAGCTCGCTCAGGCGTGGATTCACCTCGCCCCCCTTTCTTGCCGCCTCGGGCGACCTCGGCAGCCTTAGTTTTCCCCGGAGCCTTTATTGGTCACTTCTTGGTCCCAGAGCCCTCGATCTCGCCCTTCTTGGCTGCGAGGTCCGCCTTCTTGCTCGCCTCTAGGGCGAGTGCTGAGGGTATGGCTAGTCTATTTGGGTGAGGAAGGCCCAAATCAATCCGGCGAACTACCGTGTGGTAAGTTTCTGGGACCTCGGCAATGGGGAACGCGACCCAGCTACCACCTGTAAAAATCAGAGCAGCAAAGTCAGCACTTACGCGAGCTACGCACCATAGAGGGCGAGCTCCTATAAGATGTGGACCTGGAAGTTCGGGACCTGGAAGGGCGAGGTGATGCGGCAAGGTGTGAAGGCCGGCAAGTCGAAGGCAATGGTGCTTGCACAAATGAGCGATATCCCGGTCCTTCTCGCTCCTCAGACAACAGATAGTTCGCACCAAATCAAACTCAATCGACACCTTAGGTCCCCCCCGGCTGGACTTGTGATGCTTCGGAACTGCAAAAAGAAAGGAAATTAGATTAGTAAATCTAATCTAACCCACGCACACCGAAAGGGGCAACCTACTGCTAGCCTCCTCGTATCCCTCGGGGGTGAATATACGGCCGCCTCGCCCACAGTAAGTGTCGGAAGCTCGCCAGTCCCCGCCAATGAAGAAGAATTGCTCCTTCCAGTCATGGACTTTATTCGGGAGCACCCCTAAAAACTTCTCCTCGGGACGAGCTTTGAGATAGTAATATCCCTTGTCGTCCTTCACCTGTCGGGTTATAACAAAGAGCTCGCCCAGGTCCGCCGAAGTTAGCCGGTTCTCGTAACCCTCCAGCCCGAAGACAGATAGAGCAGCCAGGAGGTTGCTCCAAGCATTTGGTGTGAGCTGGGTGATAGCGAGGTTACTGTCGAGGAGGAACTGGCCAATGATCGGGTGTAGAGGCAATGTGAGCCCGGCCGCGAGAGTGTGAACGTTGATAGCAGTCAACCCTTCAGGAGGCGCATCAGCTTGCTCGTTCTTCTCTGGGGCATACATAAAAATATCGAGCGGAATGCGATACTTCTTGCCTATGCTAGGAAGAGAGTACTCATTGATGATACTCACGACCTCGCCGGCTTTATATTCGGACGCGGCGACCGTCTCTAGGTTGGCGGGGAGTATTCGGTCCGGGCAAGGGAAGCTCGCCGCATGCTCGGCGATGTACTCCTCCCAGTCAAAGGGGAGGACAATCTCGGCGGCGACCTGATGCTCAACCAATTGAGGCTCGGGAAAATCAATCGATCGAAACCATTCTAGCCTAACTTCATCGAGGTCACCCTGTTGATCGCCCATCTCGGTGACAACTTCACCAACATCGGCGACCTCCTCTGGGACCTCGGCGGCTCCTTCGTCCTCATCCAGGGCCTCATTGGGGCCCGATCCATATTCCTCCCAGAGCTCGCAGAGGTAGGACTCCTCACCCTGGCCGGAGCTAGCCGCCCTCTCTCCCGGATCTAGTCCGACCTCGTCTGGGAGCTCGCCATGACTTGGGCGAGCTATCGAGTGAGCCTCAGACCCCGATTCGACAACGATCGGAATCATTCGCTAGATCGGCCCACTATCAGCCACAGGTCGCTTCTCGGGATTTCAATTCGAAGGGGTTCTACTCGAGGATCGTGTCGACATCGTTCCAGTGAAGTTCGAAAGGCTAAAAAATAGTCCAAGAATTCCGATAGCCGGAGTTACGGTACGGAGACAGTCAGAATGGTGAAAAGTCACCGGGAACGTTCAAAATTTCCGAAGACGTGGCAAATGTGAAAGAGAAACAAGAAACAATCTGCAAAGGAAGAAGAAAGGAGAAGAAAATTCGAATTCTACCTTGAAGAGCCTTCGAAAATCCGTTGGTTGCAATAAAAATGCTCGCCGGAAGAAAGCTCTGAGAATTCGGGTTTACGAAAGTGAGAAATGGACCTGGGTACCTTCTATTTATAGGTAGGGGCGAGCTCGAATTTTCCGGAAGACCAGGGACCGACGTGCAAAAATTTGAAAATGTTGTCATGATTGGCGCGGGAAACAACGCCTAAAAAGGCGTCCACGACGCCTGGGATCCCCCGCCACGTCGGCCTTCGAACCCCACGAAAGGGAGCTCGCCCTCGTAGCTCGGCACATGTCCGAGGCAGTTCGCCAATACTCGGGTTCCCACCCAAGAAGTAAGCCAGCTCGCCCACACATTAGATAAATCATGATGAGACCGAGCTAGGGGGCAAATGTTGATGAAATTATCTCAAGGCTAAGTAGGTCGCCCACTCTTGCAAGAGCCAAATCGTCAGCCCTGACCAAGGTCAACGCGAAGGAGCTCGCCGAGGTGGGCGAGGACCTCGCCCAAGCCCCTAGCAGGCCGAGGTCGAAGGCCAGAGGTGCCGGGGAAGGAGGTACGGGCGAGCTACCCCTCTCGAGGGGGAGATCGCCCCTGTAAAAAAGGGGACCTCGCCGAGGTCTGACGTCGCATAACCCCCAGAAATAGCATAAGGCTCAGGAGCTCACCTAAGGAGCTCGCTCAGGACCAGTGTACCTTCGTATATGTACAAATAGGATAGAATATGAATGTAGTAGGACGAGGCATTTTAAGGGGAGCAGTGTGGGGGACCAAGACGAAGGTTACTGACCTTCGTCAACACCGGAAGCCAAATAGGCTCGTAAGGTGTCACCTCACACTCGCACACCTATAAATAAGATCTCTCATATAACTATTACACAATTCCAATCATAATACAACATTTACTTTCTCTCTCTAAACTCTCCACTTTCTCTCTCTATATCACCCTCTCAAGAACACTAAAAACACGAAATCTTAGATTATTGTTTGGTAGAAATAATACGTTATAAAAGCCACATAAAAAATACGATTAGTAAATTCTATCAACATTATATTTACATAATAAATATTATAAATAAATATATTTTAAATTTTATAAATAAAATATTTTTTAAAATTATTTTATTCAAGAATTAAAATTAAAAAATTAAAGTACAATAAAAAATATTTAAATTTATTTATAGTAACTCCAAATTTTTTTAAAAAAAATGTACACATATATGATCTTGATTTTGAAATTTATTTTTTAATTATAATAATATTGCAGTTTATAATAACTTTTGTGAGCTTTTAAAATTTTAAGAAATATATACAATTATTTTGTATTAAAAAATTATTTATTTAAAATATAATTATATATATGCACATTTTAAAATTTAGAATTGCTGCAAACAAATATTCATATTTCAAGTGTTTATTTAGTAATTTTAAATATATTATAAAATTTTCAACTTAATTAAGCATACATTTATTTTTAGAGAAAATATGTATATTTTATAAATTTATTTTTATATATTAAATTTAGATTTTTTAAGAAAATATTTTATACTTTTAGGTTTAAATTATAATAAAATCTTTTTATTTTTAGATATAATTATTAAACTTTATGTTTTAATGTATTTAGAAAATTTTGTAGTATTTATATAATTATTACTTTTTACTTTTACTTATTATCTTTATAAATACTCAATGATGTTATCCGGATGATGATTGTTTAGTTATTGAGAAATTGTCCATGGAATGCACTACTTTAAAATTTTTAATATGAAGCACGTAGAATTTCCTTAATTACTTCCAACCCATTTTTTACTTTTAATGACCTATGAATGTTTATATCTCAACTCATATTTTATATTCATTTCATATTTTATAATTAAAAATATTATGAATTCATTTGAATTTATTTTTTTCCTTATTGTAAACTACACTATGTGTATTTTTGGCAATTGAGGTATTTGTAAGTTATTCTTCATGTATTACTTATATTTATTCCTTGGGTATTATTAACTTGTTCTTCGCGTATTATAGACTTGTTATTTGAGTATTAGTGAGTTATACTTGGGGTATTACTTAGTCTTGTACTTTGAGTATTATCTAAACTTTTTCTTAGGGTATTACTTAGACTTGTTTTCTGAGTATTAATAAATTATTATTTGAGTATTACTAACTTACTCTTTGAGGGTATTACAGTCTTGTTCTTTGGGTATTAGTGAGTTGTTCTTAAGGCATTTGGCGAGTTGCTCTTAGGATATTACTTAAACTTATTCTTGGGATATTACTCAGTTGTTCTTTGATCATTATATGTCTCAACTCGATCGCCCCTCAGCCATTATATGTCCACCACCAACGTACTATATGTCTCATCTCAACTCGATCGCCCCTCAGCCATTATATGTCCACCACCAACGTACTATATGTCTCAACTCGATCGCCCCTCAGCCATCGCGAACTCCTACTAGAAACAACTCCCCACTTTTGTTTCCACTTTGCCGGAAATTCCAAAAAAAAAACCACCACCATAGTGAAGGCCAATCTTTCGCCGTCCGGCTTCCACAGCCCACATCAACCACCGTCGTCGCCAGAGATCCACCACAACCACCCCAAGCCCTATTTAATTGTCAGAAGCACTCATCCCCAAAATCTATTTAATTTCAATTTTGAGTGCGCACAAGAATAACTCTAAATTTTTTGGTATTAGTCCTTTACAAATTTGGTTTATCCAATAGCCTTTGTTTGATTTGCTATTGCAATTACGTACATTTCTTTATTGAGTAATTTTTGTGTGAGAATGTTTGATGATATGAAATTAATATAAATGTGTTGCTTATTAATTAAAAAATGATAAAATTTTACCAAAATGTGATAATATTTTTGTTAAAAGTGACTATTACTTTTCTTAAAAATATTGTCACATTTTACTAAAAATCTATCACCGAATTTTTTAAAAGTGATAATATTTTTCTGATAAAAGTGACTATCATTTTTCTTGAAAATATTATTATATCTTATTATAATTCTATCACATTTTTTGTCGATCTCATGTCATGAGACGATGTCTCACAAATTTACTTTTTATTTATTTATACAATTTTAAAAAAAATCCGCCTCGTATTATAATCTTATATAGTTGATTATTTTTTAATAATTTCATTTAATACGATAAAAATGCATTAAACATAATTTTAGTTTTACTGAATCTTTAGCTTCCAAGACCTTTCAAATGGACATGTAATTCCAGAGTTCTTGAAATTTCGAAATATATTTTATAAAAATGCGTAAAACATAATTCTAGTTTTTCTGAATTTTTAACTTCCAGATCAGTTCTTCAAATTTCAAAATATATTTAATAAAATCTTTATTTATTATAAAATCAATTAAAAATAAAATTAATTTTATGTCCTAATTATTTTGGTAATTTAAATTTTTTTTTTTATGAGTAAGTCTTTTGGGCATGGGTTGCACCATACACCGTAAGTGTCTTTTTAAACAATCAGAGTTATTTTTGTTGAACATTTAATGTTGTTTACGGTGAATAGTTTTTGATGGATGATTGCAACTATTTAGTGCAAATAACTATAATATTTTAATAAAAATAAATTTAAATTGTATGATGCATCTGATCTGATGTATATCACAATAAAAATTAATCTTTAATGATAAGATTTTGTCGTTATTGCTTCTCTAGTTAAAAATTTTCAGTGAGAAGAAAATGATTTTTAATGACATATCTGTCAATAAAAATCATTATCCTGTCACTAAAGATTTTTAGCTGAAAATACTATAATGACATAATTTTTGTCATTAAAGATCAATTTTGTTGTAGAGAACTGCACATAAAACCTTGGCCTTTTTAATTGATTAAGAATAAAAATAAAGATTTCACTTTGGTAGCCTTTTGCACGACCGTGATTATCATGTGAGAAATAATTCTAGCTTTAATTCATATTACTTTTTGGCAAAGTTGCTTGGCTATAATCATGAGCGATATGTTATCCCTTCAAAAGAATGAAAGTGCCCTCCTATCCAATTGGATTCGATTTTGTAAAGTCCCTCTTCTTTACTATATGTGGTTGCAAATTTAACTAAATAAACGGACATATCTACATAAACATTAAAAGTGGAAAGGAATCAACTTGTGATTCTTTAAAATTATGAAAAGAGAAGTGAGATCCAAGATATTTGGTGTGGATTTAAAATATAGCACTTTTCAATTTGATTCATATGAACTTATAATATTCTTTACAACAATAAATTTCCAGCGTGAGACAAAAAGTTTTTAGCTTCTTTCTTTTATTTTTATTTGTTACAATAATTTATAAAGTTTAATTTTATATTTACCCAAATTCAAAATTAGACGAATAATATATCGAATCAAAACTCTATTAAAAACACATTTTCCAACAATATCTATAATGATGATGCATGTAACAATGATCGTAATTGAATCAGGTGAGTTAGCTTACCTGACCACCGGGCTTCTCACTTGAGTGAGTGACCCGGGTTCGATTCTCTTTGGGAACGAATAGGAGGGAGATATAAGGTTGGTTTGGAGATATGAGTGTATGGAGACTTGGTGAACTAATTTCTAACCACTAACAATTAACATTACCAATAAAAAAAAACAATAATCGTAATTGGTAAATAATAATCTCATTTTAAAGTGTTTAATGTAGAAAATATGCACCTAACGGCTGAAAATAATAATAAAAATATACGGGATATCGAGGCTCATGTAAACTACGATTTCCTTAAAACAAGTAATGTCCCTCACTCTAGATGCTTAGTGAATATATGAGACACTTGTTTTCCAAGATACAACGATAAAAAGCAACGATATAGCACAATATCTTGCTTAAAACGCTGAGGCTTGAAAACGCCCCTTAGGATAGTCCGTAGGTCGCGCTCGCACACAAGTCCGAGATTTTTAGGTCAAATTCGTTCATGATTTGCAACCCCTGGAGTGTGGAGGAGTATAATCTCATGACTTTCTTACAAGCTAAAGATGAATTTTTTCTTATATACTCACTTCCTCAACAACAATTTTCCAATGTGGGACAAAGGTTTTAGCTTTTCCCTTCCTTTTTCATTTCCTTTCTTTCTCATTTCTCATTTGTTACAACAAACTTAAAAACTCAATTTTTTACTCACCTAATATTGAAATTGGACGAGTAATATACCGAATCGAAGTTCTCTTCGGAGAGCACAAACAATCATTAAGAAATATCCTTCTAATGAGAATTGTATGATCATTCGTTATTGTTATGTTTTATAATTGTGATCGTGAAGATACTCTGATCATGCATCTTATATTGTTATAAGCATAACACTTCTAAGTCATTCGATCTATGTCTGCTCATTCATCCTGCATTTACTAGTATAACTTGTGTATTACTTATATATCATTTCGTCTCATAATAAAATTGTGAGATAGTGTGTGGGTTACCGACGCAACGCGTTCTGTACGAAATATAAAAAATACTTAAATAGTCTTAAATGTTTTAGTAGATTTTGATATGCTAAAAGTACTTATCTCTTTTCATTTTAAAAATTTGGTATATTATATTGTTCATACCAAAATACTAATATAACATTTCATGCAAAAAAAATTCAAAATTCTCGTACCAAATTTTTTAAAGAATATTTTAGACATATGATATCAAGATACCATAATATTGAATTACGGGTGTTTTCGGTAAACTGATATATCTTTTTTTTTTAAAAAAATAATGACAAAAACTTGTATGATCGTGAACTCAAGTTCTCAATTATCACTGTCATGTATATGCACTATCACTGTTATGTATATTCATTATTCCTATTATCCATATACACTATCACTGTTAAAAAATCAAGTATATTTTTATAACAGTAGTATTATAATATGAATGACAATGATAGTGATTAGTGATTACACATAACAATAATACGAGTTCATATGAACTCAAGTTCACAAGAGATCTACTCTAAATTAATACTACGTAATTATCATAATAAAATGGCATGTAATAGGAGCATATTTTACAAAATATTCTATACGCTACTTAAAATTTTAATATTTTTCTAACTCAAAATTGTTAATGTGTGGTGTCCTCCATAAAAGTAAAGTTGTTACTTGTTGCTGCTAGATAGCATGAAAGTAAAAAATTCAACTGAAATACGTAAATTTAGTCAGAACTATTTATTCCATTACACTTTTGATCAAATTAATTAGGGGTTGTTTGGTATAATTGTAAGGAATAAAAATGGTATAAGAATGGAAAGGGTTTGGAATGAAAGTCATAGTTCTTATATAGCTGAACTATGTTAGATTCCTTAATTTTTGGGAATCAAAGTCATAGTAGAGTCATTTCAAACACACACTATGACTTTGATTACTATTACTCACCCCCAAAAGTCATTAACCATAGTTTTACTTCGCGTCACCAAAAGCGTGGGCATACTTGGAAAATCATATACATTGTCTAAGTCTCGTGTTAATTGGTGTATCGTTCAACTCATATGTATTTTTAAAAAATTCTATCATTTATTATTATTATTTATTTATTTTTTGATCGATAAATGTTAGTAGTTAAGTAAGTTCACCAAGTCTCCTTACACCCCATATCTCCAAGTCCAACCTTATATCTCCCATCTCCCAATTCGTTTCCAGAGGGAATCGAACCTGAGTCACTCACTCAAGTGAGGAGCCCGGTGGCCAGGTGAGCTAGCCCACTTGGTTTTCTATTATTTATTATTAAAAAATTACACGTGTTATTGCTGAAAAGTAATTTTTTTTAAATGTATATTTTAATAATAACATATATAATTTTCAATAAAATATTGTAACTTTTTAAAAATGTATTTAAATTACACGGTACATTTGGTAACTTACTCTATCGCATTTCGAAAGGAGGAACTCAAGTCTATATTTAATTAATGATGAGTTCTTATTCAAATTTATAATATAAAATTACAATAATTATACATATTTATTGATATTATTAAATAACTATATTAATATCATAATATTTTATATCCTAATTTCAATTTGTAAACCTAATATTCTTACATGTAATACACTCGGTCTAATTCAACACAACTCTCCTATTAAACTTGTTATTAGTGTCAAATTAACATTATTTAATGTATTTACTGATACTATTATGCTTACAAACTAATAAAATATGATGATACAAATAAACTCATATAATAATATTAATCTTATACTCCCTCCATCCTGATCATTTTTCTTATTTGGACGTCCCACACAAATTTATACACTACTAAAAAAGGAAGCATTAATTTGTATGCACACTCACAAACTTATACACATATTTATTCATATGTCACTATTTTATATATAAAAGATATTTTTTAAAAAAATATGCCGTTCCGGTAGGGTGCAAATTCTTACTCGACGAAGGTAGTATTTACGAATAAATTTGTGACTCTTAGATACAATATTTATTCATGTAGTAACGGTGATCCATAAAGTAAAATAGGATCTTCTAAAAGAAAAGGAGTAAATGGGCCATACTATACACACATTATGGGCCACAAAAATGATGGATCACTAGCCCATTGCAACTGGACAAGTTGGACTCGGAATGCTCCATTGTCGTTTCTAATTATTTATTGCTTTTTAGCAAATATAAGTCTACACTTTTATTTATTTACAGAAATTTGAAAAGTAGAGAAAGATTCTTTGAAAATATCACCACCATGAAAGTGAAACGAGAGTACAGGGGTAAAGGATGTGACAGAAAAGAATAACACTTTGGTACATATGCGTAGAGTAATTGATGTAATAGGCACTGAATTTTTTTTAAAAAAAAGTTATTATATTTATAAATTAATTTACAGTATTTGCATAAAAGTATATTTTTATTTTATAAAAAAAATTGCACAGACCCAATTTATAATTAAAGTCAATTTAGTGAATCATTCTGTAATTTTTCCTCTAATTTTTTATAACAATTAATAATAATAATAAAAAAAAAATAACACACCGATGTACATAAATATTTGTATGGACAAATGTTGGAATTCCTTGAACCAGAGAATGTGTTTGGGCGTTTATAAATAACTTTAGTATCAATTTGTAATCTATAATTATCTAAATTACATACTCCCTTCGTTTCTTTTTTGCTCTTATATTAAAAAAAATATAAAAATATTGATATAATACAGATGATGTGATAAACATATAAGTGTATTAGTAAAAATGGAGAGGGGAGAGTATTAGAGAAGTGTATGAATATAATATTATTTTTTATTTCAAAAAATAATATGAGCAACATATAGTGGAACAAATAAAAATGACAAAATGAGTAATTTAGTTAGGGGGAGTACTATACAATTTTTTTTTTTACTTTTGTAGGGCATATAGTTAATACAATATTAATAAACCACGTATATTTTATATTCATTATTTTTCCTTAAACCTTTTACATATTTTTCATGTATTCATTAAAAAAAATAAGAGTAAAAAAGACATCAATGAACACTTCATACATAATCATTTGAGTACCTATACCCTCACTACACTAGCTGGTGAAAACTTTATTATGCATGTGGTTCCAAAAAGTTCAGTGGTCGGAAATCTGTTCTGAAATTTATTTTTTATTCGGTGGATCTAAGTTATTACTCTCTTTATTCCATAAGAATTTTTACACTTTTTTTATTAATTGGACGTCTCACACAAATTTGCACACTACTAAAAAAAAATATTGATTTACGTGCACACTCACAAACTTATACACATATTTACTCATATATCGCTACTTTATATATAAAACACATTTTTCTTAAAAAATGTGTCGTCCCGTAGGGTGCAAATTCCTACGGGACGGAGGGAGTACTTCTTACACGTTAGTGTTAGTACTCGACTTGGCTCGACAAATGTTGGCCATCGATCTTAATCTACGTGACACCATAAGAAAAAATTAAAGTATACTAATTGTTTATTACATGCATAGGGTTATTCATTTGAATTTTCATTTTTTCTCCTTAAATGTAATTTAAAATATAAATTATTACAAATATGTTCAAAATACACACTTATACTAGTATACCTAAAAATCTAATTTACGATGAAGTTCAAAATTTTAAATTTAAATGGTTATCCCACGGCAAAAAAGAGAGAAGAAGGGAAAGAGAGAAAAGAGGAGTGGAGAGGGAGGGGGAGGAGAGGAAACAGAGAGAAGAGGGGAGGCCAGCGGCAGAGGTTGGATTGTGGTTTGATTTTTTATTTTATTTTTTTCATGTTTAAGTTTTGATTTTCATCGACAACGAAGGAGATGCAGTGGGGGATGGCGACAAAAGGGCAACGTTTGCATGGGAGAGAGAACATCATCATTTATGGCTTCGATCTAGATGTCAGATCTGTAGGGAGTCCGCCGATGGGTGGAAAAAATCGCGAGAAGGACTCCATTTTATTTTAAATTCCCCCTAGATTAGGTGACTCAAATAAAAAAATTGAGATAAAATTTTTCTTGATTTGGGTTACAGAGGAACTCCATCTTATTTTCGGGTTACAGAGTAAGTCCGAGTGTGATTTTTTCTTTTTTTTTGTTATAGAGGGGGTTCGAGAGAAACTCCTTTTTTTACGTTTTTCTTTTTGGGTATACAAATGATTTATTTTTTCTTTTTGGTTTACAAATGTTGTTTGTGGTGGTGGTGGTGATGGCAGACAGTGGTTGATGTTTTAATTTTCATTTGTAATAATTTTTAAGTTAATTTTTGTAATTGTGCAAAATATGTTTTATTCGTGTGTAAATTGATTAGTATCTATGCAAAATTTATTGGATGATTTACATATAGGTTCAAGAAAGTCACTATATTTACAAATAGGTTCAAAATATTTCCACAGAAGCACATTTTTTTCTGCATAGAAGCACATTTTTTTTGTGCACAGCACCTATTTGTAAATATAGTGACTTTTTTGAAACTATATGTAAGTCACCCAAATTTATTTCTCGTGTGTGCAAAATCTTTTTTTTTTTTCGTGTGCAAAATTTATCTATAGTGTGTGCAAAGTTATTTTCAATCCAAAATGAATAAGTTTGAAATTTGTACAAATAAATTGTGTGCAAATTGAAAACTGTAAATTAATAATTTGTGCAATGCAAATTAATTTGGTTTATTGTGCAAACGATTTTTGTGCGTATGTGCAAAAGTACATTTTAAACCAATACGTAAATACATTTTTATAGAATTGAAACGTAATTAGTGTTGTAATACGACCTTATTTGTAAATTCCCTTTAAAATATACTCAAAATTCAAATCAACCGTATAATTATCGTGTGAAATATATAATTTTATATGATAATTTGTATCTCTTAAAATAACTTCATATATATATATATATATTATTTTAATATATAGCACATTTTGATTACTAAATGAAAAGATAATATACTTAAAATAAACTCATATTTAGAAGTTATAGTTATCTATAACTTATAAATTGATAAAAACTAAATAAATAATTTCACTTAATTTTTAAAGACAACTATAAAAATTATGTATAAATAATGATTCTCACTAATACCTGTTTCTCTAACTTTTTAGACAATCAACAAAATAAAATAAAAAATGGAGTTTAAAACAAAATTCCAAACTTTAATTAAGGTTTATGATTAACATTCTCTCCTCGGGAGCATCCTTGTTAGCCTGACGTTGGATTCCTTTTTGGAAACGAATTAAGATAGATATAAGGTGGCTTGGAAAAATATTTTGGAGTTCTTGTGCACTTTGTGAACTAATTTCTAACTATTAACAATTAACATTGATTGATAAAAAAAACAAAAAAGCAGAGCACTTATTAATATCAAGATGAGAGGTAGACAAACATTTTAGATTGGACTTCGAAATATTAATTAAATATTATGTATTAGCGAGTACACCCAAATTTTTTTACAAATTATTTATGTATTTTATAAACAACTAATTTTTGAATTCAACATTCACAAGAATGTTCAAATTTAGACCACAATCCTCATAAATTTGTTTTTTCTTGATACTGAAATTTTTTATTTATTAACATGCTATATTTTATTTTCAGATTTGCCAAGTGTAGGAGTTGGAGCCTCATCATCAACCCATTCAAATGTCAACACCTCCAATTCAACCATCAACAATTAGAAAGTTAGAGATGGTTTGAAAGAAATGACTTGTAATTTATTTTTAATACTTGGAATTTGTAATGATTTAAAATGTGCTCTCTTTTTTGTGTTTGATGACGATTTGGTGGTTCAACCATTAGTAATTAGAAAGTTAGAGATGGTTTATAAGAAATGAGCTGCAATTTCTTTTTGATATTTGGAGTTTGTAATGATTTACAATGCGTTCACTTTTTAAAGTATCGATAAAATTTGGTGGTTGTCTTTTTGAATATTTTGGTTAATATGGTTTTAAACCAAAATGAACTAAAATTTTCGGTTTAATGCATATGGTTCGATTTTAGTTTCTAATAAATATTAATTCGATTAGGTCAATTTTGGTGGTTTGGTTTGGTTCAGTAACTGAATCGAGCCATGCTCACCCCTAGGTATCCACTTATTTTGGCGATTCAAAATTTTACATCGGGATCGATTTTAGTTCCCTCGTCCATCGCCCAGGCATAGACTGAGCGTACTTAGCCACAGGGCGGGTTCTGGGGTGATCATGCCCTCAACTAATAGATCTACGTCCATTGGTGCCTTGAAGAGCATAACTGAAAGAGTAGTCAAGGTTGTCTTTTGAGGTATTGCAACGATACCTTTCTGACTTCTTCATTCTAAAAAGGGAGGAAGACCAAACTCGAAGATCGGAGTTTGACCTTCAAGAAAACTCTCTAACCAAGTTTAGAGATAGACAACACAAGTAGTTTGAAGTGGTTTCCCACGGACTGCTCCAATTGTTATTCCTAAGGATACAATTATGAGATTAAATATAGGAACTGGAAATAAACACAGCAAAATAGTATTCCCTCCGTCCCACTATAAGGTCATGCTTGGTAGGCAATATAACACCAATATTATGGTTTTTCATCCTAACTCCACATTGCTTGGTAGGCAATATAAAATAAGTTGTAACCCATATTTTATCTGTCGACCCGGTAAAAAAGAAAGCCTTATTACGTTGATCTCACTGTAGCTTTCAACATTAGTTATTCGCTCCTCCAACTCGTACAATTTATACGTGTTCCACAGTGGCCATGGAGGTGAGCTGAAATTAAATTCCCCTCGACAAACTCTGTTTCAGGAATATCCAAAGATTATAGAAAACTTGTATACGAGTTCACCAAAATGGGGTTGTACAACAAAAAAGGGCACGAGGTTTTGATTATGCGGTGTCTCATAGCACTGATGTTCGCTGTGAGCGTCTACGACATCGTTTTCTGCCAAGGGGCTTTTCTGCATTTGCTCTGCGGCGGTTTAATGGAGTCTCTGGATTCAAAGCGGCTGATTAGGCACAATTGAGGGCAATACCAGATCATGCTAACCCCTAATCTCAATAAATTTATGCAAATCTTATCTGGCAATTGTCTTGCAGGGATAGGCATTGGGTGGTGGAAGAGGAATCACAGTGCTAAGAATAGGGGCAAATTGTCATCACTGAGCCTGAGAATGGGGGCAAATCCCCATGGCCGATCTTATTAGGTTTTGTTGGTGGTACTGGTGGGAATGTATGTAGGAGTATTAATGTCAATTTAAATTGGACATAATAAATTTATATGCCCTAACAAGCAACAAAATAAAAATTATACTAATTTTTTTATCAACTACCAAGCAATATTAAGTAAATAATATAAGTTATTTATCTAATTTACCAAGCAATATATTATTATAACCAGTACAATTCTACCAATTATATTATAATCTCTCACATTTTATTATATCCTACCAATCACCACCTAAGTTGCTCATTTTGTCATTTTCGTCTGTCCCACTATATGTTGTTCATTTGTTTTTTTACCTTTTAAGAAAACTATTATTCACTTCTTTATTATTATTTTCAATATTTTTTACACTATTTACTTTACTTTTTCACTTTTCTCCATCACATTACTTATACTTTTTCACTTTTTACATCACATCACTTATACTTTTTCACTTTTACCTTAATTTGTGTACCCAAAACTAACGAGCGACTTATACGGGGACGGAGGGAGTAAATAATACGAAGATTTGTCTAGCCTTCTATTGAAAGATCTAGGACTTAAAGTGCTTGCTTGTATTACTTGGTAATTGCAAAATAATGTTGTAGTGAATTCAAGAGCTTGTGTATGTGTGTTATGTTCTATTTGTGTTCTCCTCTATTTTGTCATATTCCACTTTTGTTACTTTTCATGTGTTAAGGCCATGGACGACCACATTTATACATTCTCTTTTGAAGGAGAGTCGATGCCACGTGGAAATTGATCCTAAAGATATCTCCACTAAGCTAGTGGTGGAGCCTCTTTCGTTCAATAGTCTAGTGCCATGTAGGAGAATATTTCTTCCATTCGTACTTCTTGTCAAGCTAGGTGGGTCCTAGGACGGCATATTTGATTCCTTTCTTGATCTCTATGTTCGTGGCAGCTCGACGCTTTGGGGCTCGCCTGAGGCTAGTCGCTGGAGCTTAGGAGCTCCCTAGTGGTTGCCCGAGCTCGGAACGTGCTCGGATGGATGTTCGGTGTTCCCCTGAGCTTCCTATACTTCTTGCGAGATAGTTTGGGCTTCCCGAGCAACATGTATGCTCGGGCTGAATGTGTGAGCTCGCCCAAGCTTCTCCTTGCTCATCTTCTACGTGGGTTGGATCATATTCTTTAATTTGGGTCCTGTGATTAAGCTTAGGCCCAGATGTAGGCACAATTGTGCCAAAAAAAATAAAATAATAAATTTTTATAAATTCTATATAAATTAGTGATCACATCAATATCATAAATTAATAACATTTTCAAATTATAAAAATAATTAGGTCAATGTAGTAGAAGAAAACTTATTGTTGATTGCTTCTTGTTAGAAATTTATTTGGATCTCATCTCTAAAATTTGTAATCTATCTTTTAGTTCTAGTGTTGTGTTCTCAAATAACACGAAAATATTGTGAAACGCGGATGCTATACGTACTTTATTTCTCGTAGTTAGTTTCCAATGAATTGTATTATCCTCGTCATTATCCTCTATTATGTATAGTGTATATTAACTAAATGAAATGACATTCAAATTTATATACACATTGATGGATATAATGCATGGTGAATAATATATATTAGTAATTCAATGAATGTAATGCATACATTAGTTAATTGCACTCGATCTCAACAATATTAATTTATAGATATTTTATTGTAAATGAGAGCACCAAAACTTCTATAAACAAGTTTCATAGTATAAAACTTATATCATAAGATGTACTTACTGATACAATTATTGATACAATTAGTTGTATTACATTGTGGTTTCAGTAAATATATTTTGTGGTATCAATAAGTACATTTTTTTATATAAAATTTATATTATGAATAAATTTTATTGAAATATTATTTAAATATAAAAATATAATTGGAATGAGGATCATCCCACACGCATACATATGTTTCTCCTCAATCTAAATAATTAGGGCCAACCGTTGACCCAAATTTTATTAACATAATGATGGCCACTAGTTTCAAATAAATATAAGCCCATCTCCCATTCTTTATAGGTTCATTCATGATTTATATTAATTAGACATCATTTTGTATACCTAATCTACTTATTACTACCACCGTCCCCAAAAAATTTACGGTATTTTTTGGGTACGACTTTTAAGAAAAAAATATAATGAGTAAAATGTTTATGGTGGAAATTGTGAGTTAAGAAAATTAAAGGTAGAGATTTAAAAAATATTTTTATTTTTGAAGTATGCAAATTTTTATTGAATAAACTAAAAAGAAAAGTATGCAAATTGTAGTGGAACGAATCAGTATTCACATCATCTTGACTAAGAGCATTAGTTAGTAAGTTTTTTAAATAATTTCTTTTTAAAGATAGTATACAGATCCTATATTCGTGCAATAACTCGTAACAAATCTTAAATTGATGGATTCGATAAGAAAAATACAAAAAATAAAAATAAAAAATCTGAGATGATCACATGTGATGATGTGGATGAGAAAAACAGAAAGAGAAAAATAAAATAGAGAAAGTTGGATTTAGGTGAGAGAGTTTGATAGAGTAAATCAGATTTGTACTGAGAGAGAGAGAGAGAGTACCCATAGGGTGTAGGCATTAATTATGAAAAATATTGGACCACATATTTTCCCTCTTGGGCTTGGCACCTGTTAAAACCTAAACACGATTGTACTAAATTTACTTCATCGTTTTCAAGAAATAGGCCTCGAACTGTTATTGTTATAGCACTGGGCTTACCTATGCCTTAATATATTG
This sequence comes from Prunella vulgaris, assembly GCA_026898435.1. NCBI lineage: Eukaryota > Viridiplantae > Streptophyta > Magnoliopsida > Lamiales > Lamiaceae > Prunella > Prunella vulgaris. Next base: position 171,662 of record JAPKLY010000129.1, on the reverse strand, counting down.
GGCTCCACTCCTCCATATTTCCTTGTAAAAAATAAATAAACTAAAGCAGTTCTTTGTAAACTCGTATTACTGTTATATATAATTATTATCACTATTATTTATATATGATATCACTGTAAAAAATATATATACTTAATTTTTTAACAGTGATAATATACATGCATAACAGTGATAGTGAATATATATAGCAGTGATAATATACATGCATAACAGTGATAGTGAATATATATAACTGTGATAATATATACACATATCAGTGATAATTTACAAACTCAAATTTACGAGTTCATATATGTTTTTTTTTTTTAAAAAATACTCCCTCCCTCCCCTTATAAGTCGTTCATACCTTTTGGGCACGAATAATAAGAAGTGTATAAAAATATTAATATAGTACATGTGATGTTATGGAGAAAAGTAAAAAGGTAATGAGAATAATGTAAAAAGTATTGAAAATAATAATAAAAAAGTGAATAGTAGTTTCCTAAAAAGGTAAAAAAAAACAAATAAACAACATATAGTAGAACGGACGAAAATGACAAAATGAGCAACTTATAGTGGGACGAAGGGAGTATAATACTACTCCGCCAAAAACAAAACAATAAGAAGAGAAAAGTTTTTTTGCCTTAGTCTTGTGTGTCTTGTGAGCTTAAGTGCAGTTATAACAATTATTACTAAAAAAATTACATATATTATTATTAAAAAAATAACTTTTCAATAATAATGGCCTTAATCCTAGTGGATTCGTGCTAAGTACGCCACTAATGGCTAGGAATAAAAATAAAATAAAATTTACATTTAACAAAACTATGTATTTAACATGGTAGAAACTAAATTTATCATATTAAAGAAATAGTAATTTCAATCACATTAAATTAAAAAATAGACCAATCAGTCATCAAGTGATTATAATGATTTAATGTTTAAAATCACAACTACACAATATTTTTAACTTTTATTCGTATTTAAACAAAATATTATCCTCTAACTTATTTTATTTTAAAGTAATACTATTAAAAATATAAGTTAGTAGTAATATTATCATATAATTATATTAAAATTAAATTAAAAATAAACGGAACCACAGACTACCCTTAACTCATTATGGCTCAGTAAATAAAGTTTCAGGCTAAATTTATCAGCTCATATTTAAATTCACAACAACAACAACAACAAAAAAAAAAAAAAAGCTAACCTAAAATTTTTTAATTTCTATTTAAGCGGCCGATCTTAGAACATAAAACCTTTTAGTCTAGAATAGTTTTTATGTAGAAATGGTTTATAATATGCATATCATAAAATTATTTTGAAATATTAAATATTTGATCAAGAATATCAAAAAAATTATTAGGAGTATTAAAAAATTGAATAAAAAATTAATAACAATTAAAATATAATACTACTAGTCGATAAAAAAATATCATATTATTAGCCTGATTTTTTAAACTCCTGATGAAATTTTTAATACTTTTTAAAATATTTAATTTTTTTTTTTTAAAAATTATAATAAATATATGCATGAATAATTTTTATACATAACTTTATCTTTTACGTATCTGAGACTACTTTTTAGAGAATTTCTTTAATTATATTTGGAGAGTTTAAAAATGTTGATTCTGCAGAAAATTAATCTCCCACCATCTTTAAAGTCAGAAGCAAACCACACATTACTTCTGAATGATTTGCCAAAAGTTTAAAATATTCATATGTTCTTTTGGACATTTCTAGACTCACAAGACAATTGTAGAAAAAAATGATTCCTCATCGAACTCTTCTTTTCCTTTTGTGGTAAATAATTTAATATTTACAAACTACATACTGTTATTACAAACAAATTTTAAGCGATCCATATTTTTTAAAATAAAAACAATCCATCCCAATTTTCTATTCCTAAATAATATTCATGAGTACTTTTCTTCAATATCATCGCTAATGCACCAACTACATAAAATTCACTTTTTATTTTTATATTTCTATTAATGTATTGTTTAAAAAATTGAAAAAGATGTCACTCATTTTAATTTTTTTTAAATGATGAATCTTTTCACCCATTAACCCAGGAAAAAGAAGTTGAAAGTCTCAAAATCGAATTTTATATTATGGGAAAAAGTTGGAAATTCATAAAGGGAGACAAGCTTGGTAAAAAGAAATAGCAAATATAAAAGAATTCATCTCGTTTAAAAGCTTGAACTTATAGATGCGTGTGAAATTAATTTATTTATTTATAAAAATGTATGAAATTAATTTATTTATTTAATTTCAACAAAAGAATATACATTTAAACAAAGTTCTATTGGAAATTAAAGCCACAAGGGAAATGAATTGGCGTAACATTATTAGTGGAAACTAGAGTAAAAACATGTTGGCAGCATATGAATCTAGCCAATCATTGTACGTGATCTCTTTAGTTTAGTTAGCATCGACGTGTATCACATGGCAATGGAGATATCGCCACTGCCCTCTAACATAAATATATAATTAATAACATATATGGGTTAAATGTGACCTTTAAGAGAACATGGGAAACACAACCTCTCTCTACATTTGTATATCATGTGATCTATATATAATCTTTTAAAGAAAACAAAATCTTTTATAAGAATTAATTTATACATATATAAATATATATATATATATATATATATATATATATTATATATTTATTCGGAAGGCTAGATTTGTAAACAAGAGCAAAGTAAAATGGTGATTCAATCCAACCGTCAAAAAATAGAAAGTAATCCCAAAAATTAAATGAACTTGTAATCTCAAAGCTCTTTTGAGAATCCCTTATATTAAAGTACATATCTTTTACTATGTGTATCTTCATCATGTCTATTTTTTCCTGACATCCAAATAGACTAAGGAATTCATAAAGATATCTACCTCACAGCCAAAATTGAAAATATAATAGTCTGCCCCTAAACTATAGGGACAATTAAAAAAAACAGAATCAAACGAGTCAACCTACCAAACGAACACTGTAGCCACAACACCGATGGAGAAAATTGACATATTTATCTAAATAAATATCAACATATCTCTCAAAAATAGATCAGAGAAAAAGATGGTGGTGGTGATAGTTGGCCAAAGGCAGTTGCTCGGTGGCAACAACTACAGATGTGGATTCTTTTGATCTTTTTAGTGAGAGAGAGATTGGGGGATGGCAATGATGGGCAAGAGCGACGAGTGCAAGGTGATAGTGTTGACGATTAATTGAGGTGGCGGTGGCAATAATTTAGAAATTTTTTAGAAGGTGATTTTGGGTGTAAATAAGTGTGAAAGCAAAAAAAAAAAAAAAGAGAACTGTAGCTAAGAAAAGACGAAATTCCATGAAAAATGGAGCAAAAAAAAAAAAGGCCAGAAAATCACACGCTAATAGGCGGTGTAGGAGAATCCACTACAAACCCTATAGAGTTTATTCATGGAGTGGAGTGTTGTGAAGTGTTTTTTAGTGCTATTGTAAAATTTTTATAGGATAGTCACCTTCACAAATCACCTTTACACTCTAACATGATATATTAATTATGGTGGAATCACAAGAAACTCTTTACCAAATTTGTTGGGGCCTATCGATTAGTATTACACAGAAGAAATCAATTATAGACACTAATACAATTAGATCCGCTCTTCATAGACAAACTTGGGATTTGCGATCCCAGGTAAGATTGGTTCACGATCATGGGATCCTTTTCTATCAGATAGGAAGGGTTGTAGCACAAAATGTACTTCTAAGTAATTGCCCCATAGATCCTATATCTATCTATATGAAGAAAAAATCATGTAACGAAGGGGATTCTTATTTGTACAAATGGTACTTCGAACTTGGAACGAGCATGAAGAAATTAACGATACTTCTTTATCTTTTGAGTTGTTCTGCCGGATCGGTCGCTCAAGATCTTTGGTCTCTACCCGGACCCGATGAAAAAAATGGGATCGCGTGTTTTGAAAAGTGTGGATAAAAATATTGGAACATAAATGACAACATTACACAACAAAAGACTTAAACACCAATTTGCAAATGGGATATCAAAAAAATTCACAGGCTAAACAAATGTTTGTGATGCCTCGTGTAAAAAATGTTCACTATAACTTCATTTATGACACAAATACGGTTTACAAAAGAAATCTAGACAAGATTTAACACAAGAGATCCAACCAAGATCAAACATAAGGGATCTATACAACAAACCTAGATTTTGATGAAGCACTCTACGCTGACTACTCCAATGACAAAGATATGTTGAATGTCTAGACACTCAACTCAACACAAAATGAAAGACCAATTACCTAAATACTAAACATAATAAGTACTCACCGATAAATATATATATATACTAAGTACTCGATAGTGTTGTTATACTGTTTTTCTTCAATTGATATGTAGGATATCCTCTACTACTTATAGACCATGAATACTGCATCCTTACACTATTAGATTTGTAATGCATGACCTAGAAACCGCAATGTAACTTCTCACCATGATGCATAACTTCCAACTTATATACTCAAGTGTGCAACCGCTTGACATGCATAACTCATTGTCAACTAGGGATGACAAAAATGACCCGTACCGGCCCGCTCTGCTTGGGTCAGCCCTGTCCTGCCCCATCCCGCCCTACGTATAGGGCAGAGCAGACATGTGTTTGCATTTTTACTGCTCCATTCCGCCCCATCCTGCCCTATAATATATTAAATAAATATATAATATTTTATAATATATAAAATACATTTAATATAATATTTTATAATATGTAAAATAAATTAAATATATAATATTTTATAATATATCAAATAAATTTAAAATTATATTATTCATTTATTTACTATAACTCTAAAAAATAAATCTAAAATTATTTTTATTGAGTATGATTTGATAAATTTGGAGCATCATTTTTATTTTAATATAATTTTTATCCGTTTAAATTATATATACATATATATAATATTATATTTTAGTATCACAATATGGGGCAGGACGGGGCAAATCTGCCCCGTGTAGGGCAGGGATGTGACACAATATTCTGTCCCGCAGCGGGGCGGTGGGGCTGAGGCGCGGGGCAGGCATGTGTATTTAGATACCCGCCTCGCCCCACCCCGCTCCATTGTCATCCTTATTGTCAATTGTCTGTCTTCAACTTGCATATATAAGATGTGTTTTCAAACTCTTTTAAAAAGTGTAGAATCACTTTTTTTTTAAGTTGGTAAGACCCAATTTATTTAAAATAAAAGTGATTCTAAACTTTTAAAAGGGTTTGAAAACACACCCATAGACAATGAGAACAACTTCAAGTAATCATGAAATAAAATTAGGGAACATGGGTAAATTCTAATATTACTAGAAATATTGGGAATATAGTGAACAACATTGTGTCAACATCAATAAAATTACATATTAAAAATGTATATTTAAGATTACTTTAATATATATATATATATATATATCAAGGTTGTAGAAGTCGGAAATCGGTAATCGGGTGTTTTCTGGCCGCCTAGGCGCCTTCTATTTTTTTATTTAATTTTTTAAAATATAAAAATACATTTAGGGACGCCTAGGCCCAAAACGCCTAAAATTGCTAATTTTGCAGAAATCGGGTCGACAAGTGGCCGCCACCTAGACCGATTTCTGCATCACTGATATATATATATATATATATATATATATATATACCAAAATTATTTTTCCTATCTTATGTTGTACCAAAATTTTTAATATATAAAATATCACCAAAATTTCGGTACATTAAGTTTTTGTATAGGGTTGATATATATCATTCTATACCCAAATTTGTTATACTATACTAAAATTTTGGAATACCGAAATTATTTAGAATATAGGTATGAATTTTAAAATGATGTACATGTTTTTATCGAAATACTGAATTTTCTTCGATAGTTAATTGGTGTATACTGAAAATTTACCCATTTTCATAGATTTTATTTCATGATTATTTGATGTTGTACTAATTGTCTAGATATGCAAGTTGAAGACAAACAATTGACAATGAGTTATGCACCCTCAAGCAGTTGTACACTTGAGTAGAATAAGTTTTGTGTGAGATCGTCTCATGTTATGAAACATCACTTATTAATGAAACCAACACTTATTAATAAAAAGTTTGTACCTTCATTTAGAAGTTGAACAATGTTGTATGATCATAGTTTTTAACATTTTGTTGACTTGTTACATTTTGTGAAAAATATATTTGATTATTAACTATGTTTTAAATTTATAATTAATTGTATAATGTGCATTTTTATTAATATATCTTTAGAAAAAAATTAATATTATTATAAAAAATAAATAAATAAAATCTTGGTGCCGCTTAGGAAGTCTAAGCACTTGACGACACTCGACTGCCCGACGGCCGACAAACGATATTTGTATCCTTGTTTTTAAAAGTGATAACTTTTTACTAATAATTGACGGGTTTCATGTAATAATGGTTCCATATAAGCTATTTTTGAATATAAAATATAGTAACAATTTAACTTTAATATATTTTTAGTCTTGCTATTCGATTGGGTATTGATTTGGTAGGGTTAATATGATTTTGGTACGATTAAGTGCATGACCACGTTTTATATGTCAATGGTTGATCTGTAAAGACTATGCACTATCACACATTAGACCAAGTGTGATATATTAGATAGAAGTAGAGCACAAAAATGTATAATTTGTGAGTTCCCATTTTTTTAGTGAAAAAGAATAAAAAGGGACACAATTTTCTCTTAATTGTAAAATGAAAAAATGTGCAAAAATTAAAAAAAAAATGTACATTTAAAAGCGCAATCGCAACAAGGGTGCAAATTTTAGATTTATATTACTCCCCACATTTCAAAGATATTGCATACTTTTTCTTTGTCCGTTTTATAAAAAATTTGAATAATTAAAAGTGTAAATTATTTATTAAATTTCACTTTTACAATACAAATATAATATAATTTATAAAAATATACTCATTATACTATTTTCTTAAATTGTGCCGAAAAATCTCCCAAATGTTTAGTGTTATTTTGTCAATTTATTTCATTTTAGTCAAGTACAATTACAAAAAGAAGACAATTTTTTAATTTTATTACAAAAAAGGGCTAGCGCTGTGTTTTATTGCAAAAAGGGGCCATATATATATATGTATATTTATATAAACAAAGTGAAAGAAAATGAAAATGAAAATAAAAATAGAAGTACTAAAATGGTTTACCTATATATATATATGTATATTGTGGAACTGTGCTTTCCTGGAAGACTCAAAAGGAAATCGATCCATGAGTTTTTCGGGCTGGGCTTGCCACTTGAGGTAAATTAGGCCCGACTTTTTCCGTCTTGATTCCACCATAGCCTTATATCTACTGTACCGAAACTGTAAATCTGGTTTCCTCTGTTTCTCTCTCCCCATATCTTGAAACGCAACCCTAGTCTCTTTTAAACCCAGAACCGTTACGATTGAATCGATCCATTTCCCCCCTGTTCCTCTGTTTTGATCTGCATTTGAAACGGTTCTGATTTGACCAAAAGAGCTCTGAGGACAGAAAAATCGAGGGGATAGTGCCGCATTTATTGTTTCTAGATAGAGGTAGGTATGTTTCAATTATGTGTCTTGTCATTTCAATCTTGTTTTAGCATTCCATGTACGACGCTTTGGAAATTGGTGAGATGAGATGAATATGCCTTTATTTGGTTATAAAACACGCATATTCTTTTCGTTATTGTGTGTTGTTGGCGATTGCTCTTCCAGAAACCTTCTCTTGAAAATAAATAAGGTAAATATGATTTGATATCTTTTTTGGGTAATGAAGAAATCACCGCCGAAATTTGATACTTTTCTTAAAAGGGAACGTCGTCGCAGGATTTGATTTGGTGGTGGTTGTTTTACAGAGTTGCAACATTTAATCTTTATTCTTACGGAAAGATTTTGTTCATCAGACCATATTATTTGAGCTGTAGATATGCTGTTCATATGGAACCTGTATGAGATGTATGTACTAGAAACAGTCTCAACTGCTTTTTTTCCCCTTCTACTTACTATGTGCCGGGGGTGTTTGTTCCTAGACCAATAGTAAGAAATGTACAATTGTATGAGATGCAATTATGTGGGATGATGATCTTTTCCACAGGATCATTGATCTGGCATTCATGGTAAAAATATTACTGTCATATCTGAAATTATTTTGTTGGGGGCAAAATAGTGGTTTCAGACCATATTCTGTATAATGAATAAATGATCAAACAACTGGAATTAATTGATTAATACTCCTCTCGATTTGGGATTGAAGAATGTCTCTGTTTGTTTAGTTGACATCGACCATTATGTGATTGTGTTGGTTGTTATGTGGGTCCTTTTAAAGAATTAATGCAATATCTCTCATATTATATGATTTGAACCTTGTATTTATAACTTCCTGTTTGCCATTGACATGGATATAGATCTTGTATAAGTTTTGATAGAACTCTTGCTAGTCACAACACCCCTGTAGAGAAATTTGGGCACTTTAATAAAATGTTGGTTAATGACAGGCTTAGAGGAGAATTTTGAATTTTTTTTAAATTTCTGAAATGAGTTATATAATAAATTAATGGCATGCAAACAAAAACCCATGTGAGTTGATGACTAAACCACACTTTTGGCCATAGAACAGGCACATGTCTATTAGGTGGCTTGAATGTTTTTTTTTTTTTTTTTTGTTTACTTTGTTTGACAGAAAACTTGATCTTGATATTTGGGATGTAATTGGTTTACTGGTCTGCTATTTGTATGCACAAGGTTTCATGTTCACTATGTTTCATGAATGTACTACATTCATAGCCTTATATTTCAATCCTAAAGTTTTTTTGGCACCAAATCATCTTTGATCTCTCTGTTTTGTAGTGTGCATTTTCTTTCTTTCTTTCTTTTCTTGGGATGGTGGGAGTCTGTGATCATAATATAAGCCACTGCCTGCTCGTATGTGCATGTTGAACTTTTTGTCAATTGGTTTATCATTCTTGGTTTAATTTAGAGTTCAGAAAAAAAATTAAAATTCTAATGATCTGTCATCTGTGGGTATGTCAATTGTAAAATAAGAAAAGTGCTGTGCCAGGATTAATAGCCCTGTCCATCTTGTCTCCCACCAACTGCTTCTTGTTCTGTTGGGGTGATGTTCGAACTTACACTTTTGATTTACAGTTGCAAACATGTATGTATGTGATTTTAGTCCAGATAAATTACAAATATTGGTAATATATGTGAATAACATTTTTAGAGCTGTTGGAATATAATCAGTTGGATTGGATGTGATTTAAGCTTCATTTTATAAGAATAGAAATAACTTCTGTATGTCTTACATTATTTGGGTGGAACACAAATTACTTTGCAGCTATTCGTTATGCTGAGGTAGCAGCATAAATGTTTTCCTAGAAATTCTTTCTGAACACATTTTTCCGTGAATTAATAACTTTCTCCTTTTCATGTATTCTTTGGCCTGTTGCTGAAATTTTTATGCATGTGAAAATATTGGTAGTAAATCCCTTATTTTTATTCCGATGGGTTTATACAGAGCAATGTTAACGTGAATGAGAAATCCCCCCTAAATTATGATACATTTATTCCGCATGTTTGAGTTTAAGGAAGAGGAGTGAATGAAGCAAAATTTAGTATGATGAATTATTTGAAATTTCAGCACATGGATAACACATGGTCTAAAGAAGCATTGGACAAATGAATTCGCACAATTCTATGTTAACTATACTGAGATTGTGTTTTGATATAGAAATTTGGCCTTGTGGTTTTACTTTTTTATACAAATAAAAAGTGTCCAGTGTAACTGTGTGCAATCTTTGGTCTGTAATGCTTGCTTGATCCTGCAGGTGCTTTGCTATTCACATCTTCTTACTGAAGGAGTAATTAAGATTGGGGAGAGAAGCTTTTACCTGCAGTGCTGTCTATTTGGAAAGCTTCTATTTAAGGATTGTTTAGCAAGCAATTGATTCATCTTCATCGTTCGTAGGTGCATATAAATTGTAGAGTCCTTCCTTGAGTTTGATCATAAAACCAACCAGACATATATTCATCCTTTGAGGATCCTGATTTTGTTAATAACTCTTCGTCACACGATATGGTCTTGTACCTGTGATTAGAGGGTGAAAATGGCCTTAAATTCTGAAGAGGAACAAACGGAGGATTACCTTTTCAAGATAGTTCTGGTTGGAGATTCAGCTGTTGGTAAATCAAACTTGCTTGCAAGGTTTGCTAGAGATGAGTTCTACCCTAATTCGAAATCTACTATCGGTGTAGAATTTCAGACCCAGAAGATGGAAATTAATGGGAAGGAAGTTAAAGCACAAATATGGGACACAGCTGGTCAGGAGCGGTTTAGAGCTGTTACATCTGCATATTATAGAGGTGCTGTTGGAGCACTTCTTGTCTATGACATCAGCAGACGCCAGACTTTTGAAAGTGTTACCAGATGGCTTAATGAACTACATAGTAAGCATTACAATATTAGAATCAGGGAAAATACTTATATGCACTAGTAAGTTGCACCGTGCAACTCTAGAACATTTTTTAATTTCATTACATTCTTTTTGTAACAGCTCACTCAGACATGAACGTGGTAACAATATTGGTGGGCAACAAGTCAGATCTGAAAGATGCTCGGGAGGTGACAACTGGTGAGGGCAAAGCTCTGGCTGAGGGACAGGGATTGTTTTTCATCGAAACATCAGCTCTGGATTCCTCAAATGTTGCTGCTGCGTTCCAAACGGTTGTGAAGGAGATCTATAACATCCTTAGTAGGAAGGTTATCCAATCTCAAGAACTGAAAGTAAAAGATCCCAGCTGGATGGCTGATGGCAAAACAGTAGTTTTGCAGTCGGATGATGCGGAGCAGGAAGGACAGAGCAAAAAAGGTGGGTGCTGTTCTTCGTGATTGCTTCCCCAATAAATCATGGTCAGACTCTTGTGATTTTCTTGAGCCCTTTCAATGTTCTGTTGTAGTTTCTTTTACTGTAGATGTTTAAATGCTCAGCCCCCGTTTTTCTTCTGTTTCTTTGTTCGTATCTGATGTTGCGGGAGGAGAATCTGTAAATGACTTTGAAAGGTTTTAGAAATTTTTGATCATGTCATTTAACTACTTTAGGAGTCGTCTGTCTTTATAAGATAACATTATTAATTCTGCCCACGTTAGGAATACTTGCTAATGGTTGGTCGAAATTGATCCGGAACAGGAATTCATAATCCTGGGGGATGGGATAATATCACCCATTCATATAAATGATTTTAAACTAAAAAGTATATTGATTTTGTCCAGTTGCAATGTGCAAAAGTGTTGGCTTGTGTGTTTTTGCTATGTCAGTTACTGTTGAGTTGCCTTGAGGTAACAAACATGTATGTAGTATTATGGGTGAAGTGGATATGGATCAGCAAATGCTATCCATTTGTGGATGGATAACAACCCAATCCATTTCGGATCCTTGATTTTGACCCGTCTGATTTGATAATGATATGTTGTGAGATAAAGGTGGACCCTGCTGCCTGTAAGATCTCAATGTCAAATCCATTTCAGTTTTGTTGGTTTGGTGAAAGAAAAGAGGTGCAACTAATTTTGTCTTGCTTTTTATGGGCATTACCTTTTCAGGCTAATGTTTGCATTTTTGCCTACTTTTGTTTTTAGAGTTAATTAAGAGAAAAATATAAACACCCTCAAAGTTTGTCTATATTATTAATACTGGGACTAAAGTTTTCGTAATCGGATTAGTCCTATAAGTTTGAAAATATTTTGACTTCGGTCCTTTTGTAAATTTAGATAAATTTGATTTTGGTCATGTAAGTTTGGAAAAGGACTCAAATAAAAAAAAAATCAAATTTAAAGGACCAATATCAAAATGAAGATAAGTTATGGGACTTATAAAATTTTAATCCCTTAATACACAATATCGTGGTTTGATATATTACAGTAAAATTTATTTACATTTTATGTATGTATTTTAAAAATGTTAATTATTTTATTAAAATGTAATAGGCAATATATTTTAATAAATAATTAATATTGTCTGAGTTGCACAAAAAGAATTAAATTTTCAAGAGAATTTTTCTATTATTAAATGTCTGGTCGACCGATTAAAAAAAAAAACAAAATCATTTTGCTTATTATAATAAAACTTTTAAAATGATGGGTTATTTCGTATTATACATTTTCGGTTTTGTTGGTTAAGGCCTAAGGGGGTAATTGACAATGTTTTTAACCACGTGTTTTTTTTAATTCGATCATATATGAACTATTTTATAAAATTTTATAGTAGAAAATTTTTACCCTTTTAGTTATTTTTTATACCTTTCAACTTATATTTTTTTTAGTAAAATTAACTTTTAGTAAAAATAATTATTATTTTTTAATAAATTGGTTATACTCTTCAAAATATTGCATGTATAAATCATTTACACTCTATACTGGCCTATGGTTTTTTTTTTTTTTTTTCTATTATTCTCGACAAACATTAAAGTTCTATATTTCTTTCTTAATTTTACTATTGTTTTGTTTCTACCAATGAATGATGTATGAGTTATTGATATATCTTTATTATAAGAATACATAGACAATAACGACAAAAATAAATAAGATATTATGAACAATATTTATACAACTTTTATATAGAAATAAGTATAACTTGAGGCAAATCAAAAAGGAATTCATGACTATAATTTGAAGAGAATCAAAAAATAAAATAATGATTATCTTTATGATACGGGTATATTAATTATGCATTAAGTTAACATTAATTATTAATAATCACTAATTTAAAAAATGTACTTTGCACATAAGTTTAAACGATTAGTTTTCGAGTCGCTTGGTTGGGAAAAATAAAAATGTGTGAAGTTTCACTCCTGTTAATAATGTTTGATATTATTGATTACATATGAATGAGATCATAAAAATATAATAGACAAAAAAATTTCTCATCTTACATAAATATCAAACGCCCCTTAATTTGTATTCAAATGATCAGGGAGTAATTGTATCCACTTTGAAATATTGATTGGGTTGAAACCCTTGTACCCCAATTTTATAATTTTATTTTATACCTATAAAATACTCCCTCCGTCCCACTATAAGTTACTCATGTTGTCATTTTCGTTCGTTCCATTATATGTTGTTCATTATTTTATTATTTTTTTGAAATTATTATTCACTTTTTTATTATTATTTTCATTACTTTTTCACTTTTTTTATCACATCACTTATATTTTTTTACTTTTACCTTAATTCATGTGCCCAAAAGCAACGAACAACTTATAGTGGGACGGAGGGAGTAATTATTTTTAGGGAGGGCAGATGAAGTACTATAATTATAACAATTAATCACATTTATGCCAATTTTTTTAATATTTCAGGACCAATTGTTCAATGCATGTTCGATTTTGCAGATGACATTATACTACATTCAAATATTCACAACTGCAAGCTGTATTTAATCGGATTTGTTAATCTGAGGGCTACTTTGGTTGATTAGAAAAAATAACCTGATGGAGATGAAACTGCATTATATTACTTGAACAAGAGAGATGCGGACGCTGAACCTCGGCCCAAGTCGAAAATATTTTAGATACTTATGTTAATGTTTTCTTAGTAATTTTATTATTGGACTTTTATTAGTTATGGGCTTTATTGGTGTAACCCTAGTCCTGGGGTATTTATTGATGTCGTATGTGTCATTTGACAGCAGATTTATTGATGAAGATTAATTAGGGTATTCCCTATTTGCCTATTCTACGGTATTCTTTTATGAATCAACGTATTATAGAAGGTGTGTGTGTTTAATCTAGACGCTTCGTTGCATCATTTGGTATCTCGATCCAGGCCACGCTCCTACAATGCCGCCTCGCCGTGATCCTACCCGTGATGATGCCCTTGCACAACGATTAGACGCGCTCACGGCTCAGTTGGCCAACATCGTCACTTTGCTTACGCAGCAAGCAACTGCCGCTCGCGACCAACCCCCCGCCCAACGTGCTCCAGCCGCTGCTCCTCCCCCCGTTATCCCACCGGATGACGCAGTTTCTGTGGATGATGAAGAAACTGTCGATGAGAACCCGTTCGCTCCCTTGGCTCCTAGGGTTGCTCGTCGGGTGGATGATCCTAGATCATGGGAGTCGAGCTTTAAGCTTGATCTACCAGAATTTCATGGTGGCCTTGAACCGGAGGAGTTCATGGATTGGTTTGTTACTGTGGAGGAAATTTTGGAGTTCAAAGAAGTACCACTTGATCGTCGTGTTTCACTCGTTGCTACACGGTTTCGTGGCCGTGCCGCTGCGTGGTGGCGTCAATTGAAAAACAACCGCTCTCGTCGTGGAAAACCTAGAATCACTTCTTGGGAGAAGTTTCGTAAACACTTACATGGAGAATTTCTTTCTTTCAATTACGCTCGTACCCTTTACCACAAACTACAACACTTGTGTCAAGGCCCGCGTAGCGTTGATGTGTATACGGAGGAATTCTATCAATTACTCGCTAGAACTGATGTCCATGAATCGGAGGATCAACTTTTGTCGCGTTACATTGGAGGTTTGCGACTTCCTTTTCAAGACATCCTCAATTTATTGGCCCCTTTATCAGTTTCTGAAGCACACCAACGTGCACTCACCTACGAGCGGCAACTTTCTCGCCGTACATCAGTCCCAAATACACCACCAGTATCTCGCCCATCTGGTGCAGATACACGGCCCATGGCCCGCAATCCTACCCAGACTCCCCCACTCCGCCATGGCAGCACATCCGCAACTCCTACTCCACCTCGCCCTGGTCCGTGCTTTGCGTGTGGTGAACCTGGCCACCGTATTGCGAATTGCCCAAAGTCTGGTAATGCTCGTGGCCTTCTTATAGACGAGGGCCATACCATGGATACTGACCCGACACCCACTTTTGATACTTATGAGGGTGATGATATTCAGGAGGAACTTTTACATGGTGACATTGGCCCTACTCTTGTCCTCAAACGAACCTGTCTTGCACCACGCCTTCCTACCGATGATATTCAACGCCACAACCTTTTTGAGTCCTCTTGTACCATCAACAAAAAGGTTTGCCGTTTCATTGTCGATTCCGGTTCTTGTGAAAATGTGATTTCTTCGGATGTTATTGATAAATTGTCACTGGAGCTTGTTGCCCACCCCCACCCGTATCATCTATCTTGGTTACAAAAGGGGAACACCTTTGTCGTGCAACACCGAGTCTTGGTTAATTTTTCTATCGGTGGTAAATATGTGGATTCTGTTTGGTGTGATGTCGTCCCCATGGATGTTTGCCACATGTTGTTGGGAAGACCCTGGCAATACGATCGTGAGGTCATGCATGATGGCCGAAAGAACACTTACAGCTTCTGTTTTTCTGGGATGAAATTCACATTGCTCCCTAATTCGCCACCTATTCCGCCCTCTTCCCCTACTGGTGAAGTTTTGCTTTTATCATCTAAGAGGTTTCTGCATGAAATGTCCACAGCCCCCATGGCAATACTTTTACTTGCCCATGACATTGCTCAACCTACTGAGGTACCACCTATGTTACAACATCTTATTACTGAATTTATGGATGTATTTCCCTCTGAGCTGCCTGCAGGACTCCCACCTCTACGGGACATACAACATCAAATAGATCTCATCCCTGGTACTTCTCTCCCAAATCGCCCTCATTACCGCATGAGTCCTTCTGAACACGAAAAACTTCGACGACAGGTCGAAGACTTATTATCCAAGGGACATGTTCGCGAGTGCTTGAGCCCCTGTGCTGTCCCAGCATTACTTATCCCTAAGAAAACGGGTGATTGGTGTATGTGTGTTGATAGTCGAGCTATCAACAAAATCACGGTCCGTTACAGATTTCCTATTCCCCGGCTACATGACCTCTTGGACCAATTGAGTGGTGCGGTCCTATTTTCTAAACTCGACCTGAAAAGTGGCTACCATTAGATACTCATTCGCCCTGGGGACGAATGGAAAACTGCTTTAAAACCCGCGAAGGCCTTTTCGAATGGTTGGTAATGCCTTTTGGACTCTCCAATGCACCAAGCACATTTATGCGCGTCATGAACCAAGCACTCCGCCCTTTGATCGGGACGTGTGTTGTCGTTTATTTCGACGATATATTGATTTATAGTAAGTCAAAATCTGACCATATCGAGCATCTACGTGCAGTCCTTAATATTTTACGCAAAGAGCAATTTTATGCAGCTACATTTAAATGTACCTTCATGACTAAATCCATTTTATTTTTGGGATATCGCATCTCCGGCGATGGTATTTCGGTGGATGAGCAGAAAATTGCAGCAATTCGCTATTGGCCAATTCCTACATCAATCACAGTCGTCTGCAGCTTCCACGGATTGGCTTCTTTTTATAGGAGATTCATCCACCATTTCAGCTCCATTATGGCTCCAATTACGGACGTCATGCATGAAAAGACCTTTGAATGGACAGCTTCTGCGGATGCCGCTTTTCGCACTATTAAATCCAGACTTACACATGCTCCACTCCTGGTCCTCCCTGATTTTGACACTCCATTCGAGTTATATTCAGATGCTTCAAAAGTGGGTATTGGAGCAGTCCTTTGTCAAGGAGGAAAGCCCGTCGCTTATTTCAGCGAAAAGTTATCCGGTCCATGTTCCCGTTACTCAACTTATGATGTGGAATACTATGCGGTTGTGCGTGCTATACGACATTGGCGCCACTATTTATTCCAGTGTGAATTCGTGCTTTACACTGATCATGAGGCTCTGAAACATATAAATAACCAAGACTCTTTATCGGTGCGACATGCGAAATGGGCGGCCTTCCTACAACAATTCACGTTTATTGTTCGTCATCACTCGGGCTCTTTGAACAAGGTTGTTGATGCCTTGAGTAGGAGTTCTTGTTTGCTTACGGACTTACGTGTGCATGTGCCGGGTTTTGACATTTTTCGTGAACTCTATGTCGACGACCTAACATTTGGTCCAATTTTGCAACGCCTGCAGGATGGTCAGTTTCAGGATTTTTATATCCAGGATGGTTTTCTCTTCAAGGGTATTATGCTTTGCATTCCAGCGTGTAGCTTGAGGCTCAAACTAATTGCTGAAATTCATGGCATAGGCCATGTTGGCCGGGATCGTTCTTTTGAACTTTTACACCGTCGATTTTATTGGCCTTCTGCTCGTAAGGATGTGGCACGTTTTGTGGCTCGTTGTCGCGTGTGTCAAGTTTCTAAAGGGTCAGCCATGAATGCGGGCCTGTACCGCCCGCTTCCTGTTCCATCGCGACCCACATATCCTTCACATATTCGTACAGCAGATGTGTTTAATGTGAAACACTTGGTTCCTTTCGCTGGCGATAATTCCTCTGGAGATGAAGCTGATCACGATTCGAGGGCGAATCGTTTTGAGGACGGTGAGAATGATGGAGATGAAGCTGCATTATATTACTTGAACAAGAGAGATGCGGACGCTGAACCTCGGCCCAAGTCGAAGATATTTTAGATACTTATGTTAATGTTTTCTTAGTAATTTTATTATTGGACTTTTATTAGTTATGGGCTTTATTGGTGTAACCCTAGTCCTGGGGTATTTATTGATGTCGTATGTGTCATTTGACAGCAGATTAATTGATGAAGATTAATTAGGGTATTCCCTATTTGCCTATTCTACGGTATTCTTTTATGAATCAACGTATTATAGAAGGTGTGTGTGTTTAATCTAGACGCTTCGCTGCATCATAACCATCACTGTTTGGTTTATTTACACGATTCCTGGATGAACAAACTCGAGATCGGGATAACAATAAAGTCAATCTTCGTTTTTTTTGTTTTTAAGGTGTGAAAATAAAATTGAAACGAAAAAATTGTAATTGATGATAAGAAAATAATGTTACAAGTTGGCGTGTAGTGGTAATACCAAAGGGGGACCAATTAAGAATTAAGTGCAGCTGTTCAGACGTTAGTCCTTCATATTGCAGCTTAAATAATTAATTAAGTGTCCGTTTGCCACCATTAAAATAAAATAAAATAGTGCTATTAAGTGATTTTGATAGTAAAATTAAGGGGTCATTTGGTTGGGGGTAATGAGGGTAGGGAATGGGAATGAATGAAGATTAATGAGGATTCATTCTCATTGGTAGTGTTTGGTATTATTTATTGTACATGAATAAAATCATAAAAACATGTTAAAAAAATGAGTAATCACTAACTCTATACTGATTACCCCTCATGATACTCATTATCATTATCATTTTAAATTTATACCAAGCACCCCCTAAACATAAGAGTTGTTTTGAAATAAAAAAAATTAAGAAGTAATTATAAATAGATGTGTTTGAAAAAAAATTAGAGTGAAAAAGAAGTATGAGAAGTAGATGATAAAATCTCTCTCAAAAAGTGTGAGAAGTGCTTTGTGAAAAGGCAAAAGTAGAAAAATATTGTTTTAACAAAATAGATTTTAAATGCTTCAATAAGTGGTTGAAAATATGTTATAAGTGATTTTTTTTTAAAAGTGTTTCTACTTTTAAAGTAGGGGTTGAAAACAGGCACTAAATAGCTTTTAGAAGTTTTTTTTTTTTTTCAAAAATTGTAAGAGATAACTTTAAAAAAAAAAAAAAAATTTAGTGTTTTAAAATAGCACTAAATGTTTATTTGTAGATGATGATGAGTATAATTATTTGGTGGGGGGGGCCGCCGGCTAATTCCGTCATTTCACCATTATTTAGTACTTTTGCCGAAAACCTATATATACATTAGCCTTTTTTTCCCCTTAAAAAATATGGTCTAATTTTGTTCATGTTTGCTTTGTTAGGCCATCTTTAGTACTAGCAAAATTAATTCTACACTATTTATTATTATAGAGTCAATATTACATTTTCAATAGTTGTTACTTCTTTGGGCTGATTTGGTTCGTAAGATAAAAATATCTATCCGTAAAAAACATGCATATTTTTTACGGATATATATTTTTATCTTACGAACCAAATGAGTCATATGTATAACGTGAAAATAATTCATCAACTACTTTAAAGAGCACGAGTTATTTTATTAAAATATATTAGTTATTTTTACCAAAGAATAATAATTTTTGAGGAATGAGTAGACGTGATAGATTGTGTCAACTCCGTAAATACTTTCTTTACTCAAAACGGACTTCACAATATCCCGTAATACCTTTCGACATATTGCATTAAACCACGTGCAAAAATGTGAACACATTTTTCGTGGACGGATGGAGTATATAAGATTATAAAGATATAAGACTAATGTCAATTTGTAATATGTACTTATAATTCTTTTACTAATTTATAACATATAGACATATATATATATATATATATATATATATATATATATATATATATATATATATGTGTGTGTGTGTGTGTGTGTGTGTGTTAAGGCAAAGTATTAATTGAATAATACATACAATAAATATTATGGTGAATAAAAATTTCATATTTTGTTATTTGGTTGTTATACGGATAAATTACATAAAATGTTATATATGAACTAATAAAGTAGTGTACATGAATTAACGCAACACTTTATATGAATTAACATTTATAAATATCATGCATACCGTAGTAAATAAATTAACACTATATCGTATATGAACTAACATCACATTGCACATAAACTAATATCACATGTCGATATATGCACTACTGCGTGAATAAAAACATATTTTGCACGAAAACAGTTTCCGTGACTATTATTCACATAATACCATTCACTCGTACTTATAATTCTTTTATAAATTTATAATACATATATATATTTTTTTATTGAATTATAACTTAAAATATATGAAATTGACGATTGTAACCCAAATTCTACTTTGTGATATTTTCAGGCACACGTGGTTCACCTAGCGGCCCAAAAACACAATTTAAGTTGCATTAGATATATATTCCATTTCCATGTAGTATAAATAGTACTCGAATTATACAGATTACAAATTGACAAATAAAACAAACTCTTAATATAAATATTTTTAAAAAAAATATTTTATTGTGATTAAATCTTAGAGCTCATGTGGTAGGGGAGATAGGTTAAAGGGGTGAGAAAAGATAAGAAAATAAAAATGGTGGGACCCTCGAGATAAAGTGAAAAAATATATTAAATAGGTTGTTTGATAAGATGTATTATCATACTATGAATCATTATAACGTGTTTGATAGATAAAAATATCACACCACCGCCATCACTCCTCCCCCTCCGCCGCCCGGTAAATTGAACGCCGATCACTGCTACCTACATACTTTTATGCCGATGCTCACAACCGCCGTCGATGGCAACACACCCAGCGCCCACCTTACACGCATCGACGCCGGAGTTCTCTCACTTCGCACAGCACACTAATCGCCCGTCAATCACCACCACCACCACGATTTCTTCCACCTCCACATCAAATCCTTCCCCTTCTTCTACAACAAATACGGATCTAAAAAAAAAATCAACCTAAACGCCATCCGTAAAAAAATCGTCATCCTCTGAAAAATTCACTCAAAAATCATCGTCCTCTGAAAAATTCTCAATCGTCGATGATGAGCACGTTTCCGGCACCTCCGCCGTACTCCACGAATGCCATAATCAACGGGAAGGAGAGGCTGGAATCGGCGGCTGCTACTAGTGGTTACCAGTGAAGAACGACGACAGAGAATTGGTCGTCACCGAGGCTGAAAGCGAAGCCGTCGCGATTTCAGGCGAATCATGAAAATGTATCGCAAGTGGATAGATCCGATTTGTTTTCACGGCCTTATGAAGAAACTGTAAGGAATTATAGGAACTGGGAAATGACCGTGAAAAGGTATGGGCAGGTCCACTTTGTTTTTAGGCATTTAATAGGCAAGAAACGATTTTTTTCAGGGTCTTTTCATGCCCACCAAACGCGCCCTTAATTTCATTGTGAAACTCAAAACAATATTATTTTATTTTCATTATTACAATATCACTATCAAACTAAAATGTTTTATTACTAAAAAAATTTAATAAAACAACTAATATGATTAAAAAAGTACAAAAATCGCAAACAAGTTCCATGGTATACCTGGTTTAGGGTGTAAATTAATTAAACAATACACACATAATATACAAACAAATAAAACACTTTAAATGTTGCACTTCAATCGAGAAATTTGAAATGCAAGTTTACGTAAATTTCCAAGAAAAACAAACCATTCCCAATTGATTTGGGATTTTGATACCATCACCAGATGCAACCTTAACATAAAAATAAAGTAGTATTATAATTTACGCATGCACCTAAATTGGTGATAGCTACTGCGTACACCACAAATTTAATTCAGCGTAACAACTAAGAAATGATATTTTAAATTTTTTTTTTAAAAACAGTAAAAAACTGAAGAGGATAATTTGTAGATTCAGAAAAACACGATATAAGTAGTACACCCTCCGTCCCGCTATAAGTTGCTCGTTGCTTTTTGGCACACGAATTAAGGTAAAAGTGTAAAAGTATAAGTGATGTGATGGAGAAAAATGAAAAAGTAATGAAAATAGTGTATAAAATATTAAAAATAATAATAAAGAAGTGAATAGTAATTTAAAAAAAAAGGTAAAAAAGCAAATGAGCAACATATAGTGGAACAGACGAAAATGACAATATAAACAACTTATAGTGGGACGGAGGAAGCATATTATTGCATAAAGAAGAAAAGAAAAGGAAAGAAAAATACTGATATATTAGTAAAAGTAGTATTACGGCATGGCTTTAGCCAAAGTTGGTAGAAACTAATTCTCAGTCTGCAAATAAGTGAGAAAATTATACTGCGCTTACAACACAAAAATAATATGAAGTCTACACAAAAGAATAGAGGCCTCTTTTATGTCTTGTCTCAATAATAATAAAACTTTTTTGTTTTTTGATGCAATCGTCATCTCAAACAGAAGCCTATATTAGAAATGCTCAACTCAAACCTTACGTAAAAGCAACGACACGACGTCTCTAGACCCGGTATTCTGATTGCTCTTCACCAACGAACATGTGCAAATCACGGTGTTGTATATATATAGCCTGGCCTACTATAATCTTCTTTAACGTATCCGTACAGTAATTTGTCCTAGGCTGCAATTCCTGCTTGGAATGCAACACAAATGTGTTAAAAAATCACCAGCAAAACCACATTTCAAGAGATTGTTATGTTTTTTAAGTATACCCTAATGCCAAGGAACATAGTGTTCTTAATTACCTCTATTTGACCTACTATAACCGCCAACATAACCAACAGAGTTGTTAGCCGTCGCATCAGCAGTTGCACCAAGTTCAAAACCAAAAGGGGTGGGACCCACAAGCTCGGGAGATGATGAGCGCCAGGTGGGACCTCCTCCGTACAAGGACTCGCTCTCATATAAGTTGCCCAAATCTCTATCACGAATATCATTTGGAATAGAGTATGATGGTGTTGAGCCAGCATTGTTTCTACTGTAACCCGCCCTCCCACCAAAATTGCTTTCCCTAATGCCATAGCCCCCGAGATTTCCACCAATCAGAGAAGAGTTCCCCCCACCTTGGGTTGAAGAAGGAGAGGAACCCCATATTTCTCCAATACTTCCGAAACTTCCCCCTAAGCCAGTGTTTCCAGTTCCAGAGGCGAAAGCATTGGATATCATCGAATTTGTACCATAGTTAAGGCTCCCATCCCCCCATAGATTTCGGTTTGTAGGATTAGAGACGGGCCCCGCTCCACCAACACCAACATCATAGCCAATGGGACTTCCAAAACGGTTTGTATTCCCAGTGTAGTAAGAGTTCATGCCCCGTCCATAGCTCAAGCTAGAATCACCATAGTTTAAACTGAATCCCGAGTCAGAATGCAAACCCATGCTATAATTGGAAGGACTGTAGGGAGGATACCCGCTCCGTCCTACACTTACAGGACTAAATCGACCGTCAAGTCTCATGCCATAGCCATTCGGAGAGCCAGAATTATTATACCCTTGACTATAAGCATTAAGGAAACTGCTAACTCGGTTGAGGCCATAGTTGTAATTACCGGATTGATTTCGCGTGGGCCCAGGTGATAACTCTTTAGGCACAGCCCGTTTAACTTCAACCATTTTTCCATTAAGCTCGTGAAAGGTTTTGAAAAGAACTTTCTCCACTGCTTCCTCTGAGTCAAATGTAATAAACCCGAAGCCTCTAGGTCTTTGAGTATTGTGATCATACATCACAACTACATCAGTTATGGTTCCAAATTGATCAAAGTACCTCTTGAAGTCACTTTCTGTGACCGTTGATGCTAAGCCTCCTACGAAAATCTTTTTTGTACGGGCAGGACCAGGGGACCCTTGAATGCTGCCACTGTTTCTGTTGAAGTTTTGATGGTCGTCCCTAGGAACAGCCTTCTTTGCCTCCACCTGATGAATGGAAGACAATAAGATGGTATTAATTGTTATACTAAAATGCATTATTTGTTTTCACTGAAAAGTATCAGTACTGTACAATTGCACTGGTGTACAAGAGTCTCACTCTAAACTAAATTATCAACGCATGGAAGACGAGTGTCTTTTAATCTAATATGGCTGGTGTAACGCCATGATGAATATAAATTATCGTCCCCATTATTAAAGAAGGCATCTCATGCAACATAATATATTGTCATTACACCGAAACAGGTAGTGCAATTCAAACTAATCAGTAAATGAGAAATTTTTGGGTTGCATACATCACTAAAATCAACCACGAGATAAAACATGCCGCAATAAACAATACAAATGAATGAACGATCCAATTAATATATATTGTTTGGTATATGACAAAAGAAGCGAGTGAGCAAAAAGATAGAATGATGAGGACTCTTGCAAGCACTGAGCAAACTAGTTTCTTAACAAGTATGTAAGCACTTTGAAGGACATAATACCACCAATATTCTAAATATTATGGATATCCAAAGTTCTTCACCATTTATCTGGCTATTCTGCATGTTTTAACAACATAATAAGTGTATGACTGTCCCATTAACACAAATTAAATTCCACCATCACATAGCTTAACAGAAACAACGCATTTCTTTTTCTTGATTCCTATGCCATCTTTAGCTATTCTTGAACTAAATCATTTGGTCCATAGAATCCTCCATCTTTTCTAAAGGAAGTGAATGATACATTAACATCTGGTGCCATCACGTAGATGACCTGCGTGCACATCTTAGTCAGACGAGAGCAAGTGTACAAAATAAGCAAATGCCATCATGCATGTATATCCATAGACATTGCTAACAAATGTCATACATATCATACAAGACGAAGCAAACTTATACATCATACAACACCAATGAGCATTCAGTCATAACAATCATGTATGGTTTTCGAGTAAAGAGAAACTTCACCAGCAAGCTGCTGCTTATCAACATTGGTTGGTTTGTCAACAAATAAATTAGTGGGAAAATGCAGGATGAATGACTCACAGTTCTTCCATCTATGATGTGCCTTTCCTTAACAACTTTCTCAGCAACAGAAGCATCGACAAAAACAATGAAACCGAAGCCACGGGCACGCCCAGTAGTGCGATCTTTCATTATAACAGCTTCTTTAACTTCACCAAAAGCCTCGAAATAATCTTTGAGGCGCTCTTCACTGGTGTCCCAAGAAATCCCACCAATGAACAGCTTCCCAGGTTCCATTTCCATCCTCTGCGCACCTGATTTCCAATCAAATTCAATTTTCAGTCAATTTTTCACATCTGTCGATGGATTTGCAGATTAAAGCAGTAAATGTAAAGAGAAAGGGAGGGATCCAATAGGAGGTGAAGCCAGATCAGTTAAGTAGTTTATATCAGAATGACAAATGATGCGTTGCTGAATAGAGAATCAATCAGAGCCGCAACGAAATCCAATCAACAAGAAAAGTGATAATGTAGATTAGTAAAAGAAAGCATAACATACCTTAGAGAGATAAAAAAGAAGAGAAACCTGGGGAATGTTCTAGTTAGATGAAAAACGGGGAATCGTTATCGTTCAACAGAAGGCCATCTGATCTCTAACAGATCGAAAATCAACAGCACCCACAATCCAAAACCCCCTGAAAATTGACATGGAAGATTCAGACTTTGACTTGAAAAGAGCAAGAAAGAGCGATGCATCGGAAAATATGTGCGATAATTTACCAAATAATCAAGGCCCAGACAAAAAAGGATTGAATTCAAGATCTGGGAGGAGGCATAGATAGGGAAGCAGAGGGCTGAAGGCCCTCTTGTTTTCTTCTCTTTTTCTTTTTCTTGTTTACCAAAATTCAGTCCTTGTTAGAAACTAAAATTGCCAGAGGTGATATATATATATATATATATATATGTTTTTTTTTATATTTATATTTTTTATTATATATATATATATATATATATATATATGTTAATGAGAAAGAGAGAGGGAGAATCAAGATAGCGTGGCCCGTATAGATCGATTTTCACATCCAAAAATGGGTAAATGTGAAGTTGATATATAAGCGTGTGTTGTGTGTGAAATATCAAATTGTATGTATTTGTGTATGTAGTGTTTTTGTGTGTGTAGAGAGAGAGAGAGGCCTTTGGCTATCCTCTCCCGTGTAAGAAATATAGAAGAGGAGAGAAGACGATGAGTGGGCTGTTTTTGAGAATTTTTTAAAATTTCCAATGAGAAATAAAAACGTATAAACTTGTGGATGTAAAATTGTCGTGTGACCCACCAATTTCCAATATTCTCCTTTTGTGCCCTCTACTTTTACAATTACATAATTAATGCCCAGTCTTTTTCAATATTGATGCCAAATCTATGGGCTTGCTTTGCTTTTTTTTTTTTAAGAAACTATTTTGCACTTAATTATACATAGATTAGTGAATTTGTTATATTCACGAGACACAAATTGTAGAGTATTATTATTAGATAAAAATAAATATGAAATATTTACAAATTTTGAATTTATAGAATCATTCATATTCAAAAATTTGTGGATCTTAATGGATCGGATCTGGATAATTTTCCTCAAAATTTTGAACAAGATAAATTTCAGGATTTTCACTCCCAGTTTGTGTTACTATATAGGCAAATATATGTTATTGTAAGGCAAAATGTGTGTTATTACCTATTTTTTTCATATATTCATTTGTTTCTATATAATAAACATTTTCCATACAATGTAAGAGCAAATTACGTGTTACTATAAAAAAAAAATTGGTATTTCAAAAAAAATTATTTATTTTTATTAAAATTATTATTTTTCATATAATAACGTTATAAAATAGTAAAAATCATGTTACTACATGAATCAATATACCTAACTTATGAGGAATCATAATTAAATTAAGAAGCACATATTTATTCTTAAGAAACATACATTTTGTCATTATAATAATATGAATTTGGCTATATGGTAGCACAACTTGAGAGCAAATTGTGTTACTATTCTAACAAATATATGTTACTATGTTGGTCCCTAACGAGTTTAATCAGTGTATGGGAGGAATACACTGATGTCAAATCTTTTCGCAAGATCTCTGAGACTTCATTTGGATGGATGTATTTGAAAATGGATGGATTTAAAAAAAAATACATGTAAGAAGACATATATTTCAAATCACAAATTGTAAAGAGATGAAAGTGAAGGTAAAAGGCAAATGAGAGATAGAAATGGAAAGGGTAGAGATGAGATATTTTAAATGACATGGTTTTTATGAGGATTTCGAATTTCTCCATTTTAAATGTAAGTCAAATCTAGGAATTTGTAAATTCATTTAACTTACTTGGAGATGGTGGTTATATGTGTGTGAAATCCACGGATTTCAAATCCACTCATCCAAATGGAGCATGAAGGAATTCAGTCAGCTTGAATAAAGGGTAATCACTAAACTGAAGTAAGGATGACTATCATGATTCATGTACGCTACATTCCCAATGAGGCTAAGTTGAGATAACCCACCTGCTGACTGCTGTAAAGTTTATCAGTTGGATAGCTATCTTAACGAGCCTGAGTGCGGAAGTGTGAGCCCTAAGTTTTTCTCGGTTTAATTTTTTTAAAGATTTTATCTTAGACTTTTCAAAAAAAAAAATTAGAGTGTCAGTGCACCAAATTCAGGTCAAGAAAGATTGGCTCTTTTCTGAGCAAATAATATTGAATGCAATGTTATGACAATTTAATGAAGAAAGCAGTAAGCAGCACACAAGTATTTAACGTGGTTCAAAGAATCAAGCTCCTACATCCACGACCCTAATTTAATAAGAGAAATCCTCTCTAAGGATTTGGTACTTATTTTTTACGTGTCAAGGTGCACTGCAGTCAAGTGATCCTCTCTTAGGATAGTGACCCCTAGGATTTCAAAAATCATAGTATTCTTATAACAAACCAACCCAGTCACCATATCTCACAGCTTGATTTAGATGGTTTGGAATTCTATTTTTCCAACTATGTGTGATAGCCCTTACAATACAAAGCAAGAACAAGGGCTGGACTATCACTCTAAGTTTAAAAATATTATAATGAAGCACAAAATATAGAATAGACTATATTCTTTCTAGCATTATGGAAATTTTAATTGCATAGTGCTTGGAGAGCTTAAGATTTAGCTTGAAAATTTCTCATAAGTCGTAACCTTGTTTGGGTGCAATGTCTTCTGTATTTATAGTCAATCTTGAAAAATTATCCGTTGGAGATATAACTTCAAAACTTGTTATCTTTTGGAGTAGCGAACCGACATAAGAATGTAGGGTCCAATTCAAAGCATCTTTTTACAATGTCCTTTATTTTTTGCAGACTGTCAGGTGTCAGGTCCATACGTAGGTGTCATCTCTCATTGGCTCCCATCCTCAGGCTGAACAAACACTCAGAGTCAAACTCAGATGTTGAACCTTGTCTCATCTGAAGTGTACTGTTGAGGAATTCCTTTGTCAAACTTCTTCATTTATGCTTCTACACCTTTTGCGATCTTTTACTTGTCTCCTAACAAATGTAACCCAAATATTCACGCAACCTGACTTCTTTAGGATCTACTAAGTCTTCAGAGGACCTCAGAACTTTACTCTTCATCCTAACTGATGTCGGTCAGCTTAGAAGAACCAATAATCTCAGATCAGGTATGAAATATCTTCTGAGTCTTCAGATTTCAATGAGTGCTTCCTATGATTATTTTTTAACTTTTGAAATACTTTTTTATTACACTAATTATCATTTTCTACTATTAATATTTTGAATGCAACAATACACAACTGAAATTAATTAAGTGTATATAATCCACCTACCTACTAACCTTCTTCTATTTTATTATTTTTTAATGTATAATGTTTTATAAAATGATAACATATATCACAATTATAAATACAAGTGTCAAAATCAATAAATCTCATATTTTAAAAATAAAAGTCTTAGGCTCAACTCATATTAATTAATACTCGCCCTCCCTCTACTTCATATTTATTGTTAAATTTAATGTTTGACTCTGGTTTTAATTTAAGGGTAGTTTATTATAAAGTTGTGTTTTGGAAGTGAGTAGTATATTATGTGAGCTATTTGCTATATAAAAAAATAAAAATAAATTGAAGAAAATAGTGAGCTGAGTTAAGTGAAAATTAAAGAGATGTATTTTATTTTAAAAATTGTAGCAGTAAGTATAAAACATATTTATTGGATAATTGAGTATTTTAATGTGGAGTGGAGGAAATATTAATTTATTATCATATTTAATGTTCGACTCTAGTTTTAATTTATGAGTTGTTTATCATAAAATCATTTTCTGAAAGTGAATAGTATATTATGTGAGCTATTTGTTATATAGAATTGTATTTTGAAGGGAACAATGAGTTGAGTTAAGTGAAAATTAAAGAGATATTCCTATATTTTATTTTAAAAATTGTAGCATTAAGTGTAAAACATATTTATTGGATAATTGAGTATTATAATGTGGGATGGAGGAAATGTTAATTTATTGCTATACTTAATGTTCCACTCGAATTTTAATTTTCGAGTTGTTCTAAAAAAATTAATATATTATGTGAGCTATTATATAAAATTATTTTTTGAAGGGAATAGTGAGTTGGGTTAAGTGAAAATTAAAGAGATATATTTAATTTTAAAAATTATAGCATTAAGTGTAAAATATATTTATTGGATATATAATTGAGTGTTTTAATGTGCGATGGAGGAAATATCAATTAAAAAAAAAAAACAAATTGTTTTAAATTTGAGATTTTTTTTAAAATTTTCAATGGGAAAAACCTATAAACTAATGAGTGTTAAATTGTCATGTGACCCACCAATTTCTAATATTATCGTTTCGTGTCCTCTATTCTTACAATTACATCATTAATACCCAGTCATTTTCAATATTGATGCCAAATATATGGGCAACCTGCTTTGCTTTTTCTCTTTCTTCTTCTTCTTCCTTGTTTTTTTTTTTTTTTTTGGGTGGGGGAGAAACTATTTTGCGCTTATTTATACATAGATTAGTGAATGTGTTATATTCACGAGCCACCTATAACTTATTATTATTATTGTAAGCAAATAAATTTTGCTTACCAAATTAAATAATGACACGTGTATAAATTAAATAAATATCAACATATATTACTATTTTAATTTTGAGGATTTATCAAATTAATTCTCTAATTAAATAGTAAAATAATTTTATTGTACACGGTACAAGTCGTTATTAAATTACGAGTCTCCCGATACTCGTAAATGACAATAAATGACTGATTTGCCCTATTTATGAAGACGGCGGGAATCAATCAAGCTAAATATGGTTAATTCGTAAATCCTGTCAATCAAATTAGCATTAGCCAACCATATCGCGCCACGTGTCAGCGTAGATAGGAAAAGTTCTTCACTCTCCACCCTATAAATAGGGGGTGAAGTTCATACATTTCAGATATCGAAAAGCATCGACGTCGAACAAACAAGCAGCAATCCTCTCGACGAGCAATCTGCGAGCTAAGAAGATTGATCGATCGATCAAATCCTTCGAAGATTCAAAGAGTTCTTCACCAAATCTAAAAACGTTCTTCGAAGTTCGAGTCGTTCTTCGTCAAATCCTACAAGAAACGACATTTGATCCAAGACAAAGGGCCTCTACCCTCCTATCCGACGTTTTTCTTGAAGAACAACTTGAAGATCATCAAGCGTTCTTCGCCATCTTCAACTGTTCTTTGCCAAAGTCGTCCAGAAACACAGTTTGATCCAGAATCAAAGAGCAAATTCCTCTGATCAGACGTTTCTACCTTGAAGATCAACTCTAAAACAATAAGCGTTCATCGCCGTCTTCAAAGCGTTCTTCGTCAAGTTCATCCGCAAACGCACTTCGATCCAGGAGTAAGGGGCCAAATCCCTCCGATCAAGCGTTTCCAGCTCAAATCCACCTCGAAAATTTGAAGATCGTTCTTTGCTAAATTTGAAGCGTTCTTCATCAAAATCTTCCATAGACCAACACCTCAATCCAAAACAAGACGACTACATCCTTGGATTAAGCGTACAAGTCAAACCCAGTCAAAGTCGAAATCAGACCAGAGCCAAGTCAAAGTTGAAGGAGAATCAGAGGATCATAGCTAGAGAGAGAACCCAAAAATGAAGAAAATAATTGTATATCAATATCAAGTGTTAATAAATATTTTATTACACAAGAATTGTTATTACAATTATTATTATTATTATTATTATTATTATTATTATTATTATTATTATTATTATTATTATTATTATTATTATTATTATTATTATTATTATTATTAGTGAGGACCTATAAATTATGGACTATTAATATTATTACCAATTAATTAACCAGATGTGTTAGCTCACCTGACCACCGGGCTCCTCACTTGAGTAAGTGACCTGGGTTCGATTCCCTTTGAGAACGAATTAGGAGGGAGGTATAATGTTGGACTTGGAGATATGGAGTATAAGAAGACTTGGTGAACTAATTACTTCTAACTACTAACAATTAACAACTAACATTTACCTATAAAAGAAAATTATTACCAATTAATTAATTAGTTACTATTGTTATTGTTATTATTATGTATTTGCAAAAAAAACTCTCCTTTTAACTTTAAGTGAAGGTTTTTTTTTTTTTCAATTGAGCAAGTGTTGTTAAAAGTAATTATTAGATTTTATTAAAATTTTATCATTTTTTAAAAATAATAAATTTTTATTATTAAGTGATATGTCTTATATAATGACACTATCTCATATAAATATTTTTTTTCCATTCTAAGTTTGGGGAATTGGAGATGTGGACCTGCAGTAATTTTCTCCCTGCAGTGTTAATCTGACAAAAAACAAAAGTGTTTTTCTAAATAATTGTTTAGTTGATATTGCTAATTAATCAACTTTCCTAAAAAGAGCAATGTTGGTTTAAATATTTTATTATACATTTTTATTATATTAAAAATATGTAGTGAATTATATTTTCTTTGAATTAATTTAGCTTTTAATATTTAACGTGCACAGAAGTCCTTTATATTAAACTAGCTACAATTTGAGGCGTATTGTCATAATAATAATAATAATAATAATAATAATAATAATAATAATAATAAT
>JAPKLY010000129.1:121747-140164 GCA_026898435.1 Prunella vulgaris | reverse complement strand
AATAATAATAATAATAATAATAATAATAATAATAATAATAATAATAAGGGGGCATTTGCATATTGTTAAAAAATGACCATATTTATAAATTGGTTCACAATATTTGCACATAAGTATTTTTTCTGCACAAAAATATATTTTTTTCTACACTGAACCAATTTGTAATTAGTGTCAATTTTATAAATTATTTTATAATTTTTCGTAATAATATATAATAATAATAATCATGTAGCTACTTTTTGTTGGACTTGGATATTATGCATAAGTTAATTTATGGGAGGAAATGTATATAGGATAAAATTTACTGGAAATTAATTTTATCGTAAAACTTATTTATATTTTTTATCTATTTCTTAAGGGTGCGTTTGGTAGGCCAAAACAAACTCCTGAAAAAAACTATTTCTCGCCTACCAAATGCTAAAAAATATTTCTCGTGTGACCAAATCTTTTCACGGTCAGAGCCACTTTACCTGCAATTCGTATAATTTCAACATGGGGTTTAGATAACAAATCCGACCTCCCTCTACGATACAGTTTATGGCCTCGAACCTAAATCAAGATTGAAGTTGCATCGCGCCGAAAATTACAGAGCATCACGCCGGAATTCATCTCCACCGTCGCTCAAAGTCACAACCACTGTCTGAGATGAGGCAGAGATGGCTTCGATCGGTTCCGATTTTCTTAGCCGGAGCTAGGCGCGGCGGAGGCCAGTGTGAGGACGCACTCTGTTGGGCCGTGCCTGGAGTGCAGATCGGCGGATGTCGATTTGAATAGACGGTCGAACAGTCTTTGGCGTTTCTGGGCTCGTTTCCAAAAATTTGCTTGGTCGGCGATTGTTCAGTGCAAAGGACCTTCGTGCTCAGAGTAATGGCGGGAATCGATTGGGCAAAGATATATGTGGCTGTAGTTGGATTCGTCCAAGGCACGATTTGAAGAAGGTTCTGCGCCCGGTACTGAGGTATGTCCAAAATTGGTTTATCTGAGATCAAAATTTGTTCCTAATGTAAATCATGAAGATGGTTTTGAAATTAGGGTCTGGTTTTGGAATTGAGCATCACCATTTTGAAATTGATTTGGGGTTTGGATTCCGGTTGAAGAAGAAGAAGTAGGAGGTTAGATCTTATTATTGGACTGGTTGTTGGCCACATTGTTGGCTATTGTAGTAGTATGTAGTAACTTTCTTTATGTGTGACTATTTTGATCTATCAAACATCAGAAACATTTTCATATCATATCTACCAAACATTAGAATCCTTTATTTTTTGGGTGAGATACAGAAATGATATTTGCGGGCAAATCTTGGGTGTTTTTCCTATCCGGCCTACCAAACGTGCCCTAAGGCTATACCTGGTCAAGGATGATGATGGATGAAATGAGAATGAAAAAAAGAAAAAGAAAAAAAATGAGAATAATTCAGTAAACAGTAAACATGAGTTAGGTTAGGTATGAAAAATTATGGATCAGGTCATGTACAAGACCTTCCTGGCATTTGGATCACACACGCGCACACACACAGACAAATATACTTTTGTGTATGATTCAAGGATCAAGGTATGCACAAAACTCTTCTATACACTAGGGAATTCCAATTTGAAAAAATAAATAAATAAATAAAGGGTTATGTTAAATCAAGAGTGATGTATTATTTATTATTGTTAGTTAATAAGACATAAGAAGTTTGAGAAAAATAGAAAGGAGAATGGGGATGTGATTGTAAGGAGAATGAGAAAGCGATTATAAAAAATTGAATGAAAATGAGTGTATAAAGATAATATAAAAGTGAAATAAGTATTTGAATTAAAAATAAAAGGTGTTCATCAATTCTCATCAAAATGGCATCATTCCTAACTAAACATGATTTAATAGTATTAACTATTTTATTAAAAAGTATTAGTTGGATAATAATAAAGTTGTACATACACAGATCAATTTAAAAGCAGCATCTAGAACTCAATAAAAGTTTCCAGCCAAAAATAATAATAAATTTAATTGAATAGTAATTTGTAATGCGCCTAATATGTACTCCAATTAATTAAATTTGTAGAGGATTATATATAATGGAAAAAAAAAACATGGTTGCTTCATGTGGAGGCAAGGCACGAACCCTAAATATAATGGAGCTAGCTGGGTGTGGCACTCACATGCTGCATTTTATTTTGTGTCAGTTACAACTTACTGTCTGTAATATTACATTTTTACACTACTGTGTTTTGGGAAAAAAGAGGAAATATAAATTGAAAAAATTAATATTCTGCCCACTTCCCTTAACTAAAAATAGCCTCTGCCCATTTTGCAATGAAAGTACAAAAATATCCTCTCATGATCAGTTGGTCACCCACCCCCCTTGAACAATCTGCCATTTGTGCAAATTTGATCGTTTCACCTAAAAAAAGGTTTTGAAAGATCAGCTCATTCTAAGTTCGATTTCATTAAGGTTGAAATGATCAAATTGATATATTATTTCACCAGCTCATTCTAAAATTCGATTTTATATAGTTGGAACGACCAAATTGTTATATTATTCCGACTTAAAAAGTGGAATACCACCATTATTCCAATTTTCCGTTTATCGAAAATTGGGGTAGGGGTTAGAAAGTCGTCAAATTGATAGTGGAAGCAAAAAATATATGTTTATATATTTAACAGAGATAACAATGAGTCAGGTTGAGACGGATACTATAAGACTCATACCTGTCTCACTCTATGTAAGAGTCGGGTCAAATCGACCCGTTACGTGTAACAGGGTTGGACATGTCGAATCATTCTAAAAGAGAGTTTTTAAAAATAAAAATGTGAGTATATATTTTATTCTTACATTTAAAATAAAACTAATTGAAAAAATAAGTTCATGATATTAATAATATGTATATGAGTTTATTTTACCTTTAAATATGTTGATATCAATTGAAATTTATAGTTTAAACATCATATTATGTTTCATATTGTGTTTAATCTGTATATTTTGATCTTAAATACATTTGTTAAATTAATTTGTTCTTATTTATACAATAAGTATTAATAAATAACAATGTATTATTTTTTTAAATATCATATATATTTAAATTTAATTTTAATAATATGAACGAGGGTCAAAACAGGCGGGACAGTGAGACAATGATACATATATCTGCCCTACTCCATTGTAAATCACATGATGAGACGATCCATGCAATTAATACGGATTCAGGTTGAGGCAGATTAGAGCGGGTCAAATTGTCATCCCTAGTGTTTGATGATGAATGCAAAAAATATCGTGTATTTTATTATCTGCATAAAAATCTCATATTTTTTTAATAAAGGTGTGCTTTTGGGCAAACGAATTAAGGTAAATGTTAAAATTATAGTTATAGTGTATAAATGATGCGATGGAAAAAATGAAAAAGTAACAAAAAATATATAAAAAGTAATGAAAATAAGAATAAAAGGTGAATAGTAGTTTATGAAAAAGGAAAAAAAATGAAAAATTTATTGCCTGACATACCAAAATGGTAAAATAAAAATTTATAGAGGGGCACTGGGAGTATTTATGTTTGATTAAAGTAGACACAAAAATGCATTTTTTATATCTCATTAAATACAAAAAAATTATGTTTGGAAAAATATGCACGAAATTCTCAGTGTCCATTTTTTGACACTTTTGATATGTACATTTTTTTGCATTTATCTATTTTTTGTTAACTTTGTGTGAGTGTTTTTGTTTAAATATATTGCAGTCATATGAATTCACATTTTAATTTTACATTGTTAGTGTTCTTTGTATAAAAGAAATTAATACAATATTTCATGCACATTTTTATCAAGCATATTTTTTTTAATGCAATTAATAAAATACATATGTATTTTGTGCATTTTTTTCCCCTCACTTTTGAGATAATTTTTTTTTTGGGTGAAAAGCGGGAGTGTATTTTTTTTCTTGTGGAAGTGGGAAAAAGAAAACAAAAATATTATGAAAGTGAGTGTTTTCACCTTTTTTATATTTTTAATTTTAAGGATAATTGTCATATTAGTTCACATGATTTTTTTTTTAAGTTACATTCTTTAGCATATAAAAGACAATATTACTTCATGTAATTTAAGTTTCATGTTTTTATTTTTGCTGTCCAATTTGATTATTCATGCTGTTTTTTTTTTTTAAATATGTATTACTGCACTATTTTATACACAATCCATCTTATATATAATAATCTTTGTTATCTACCCACATATACATAAATTATCAATATCAAACAAAGTAGAATATTCAAATTGGAGGGAGTATCTTTTTATTATATGAAATATCCTATTCTAATTATTTTTAAATTTTATAAATATTTTTCTAATTAAAATCACTACAATATGACGAATGTACGTTAAAAGATATTACTGATTCATCCTAAAACTTCAAAAAATCTAATTCATATTCTTACGGAGCTCGAAAATACACCTTTACATTTATGGACACAAAATTAACAACAGAGTTCATCACATATTATCGAAATGTGTAATTTATAAAATTGACCAACTAATTAGCTTTTAATATGCTTCTATAAAAATTTAGGTTGTTCTGACTCATACAAATTAATATTAAATATATTCCTATAAAGATATATCATTTTTATATCTTTTAATTCTTATACAATTATTGCAATGTTCATATTTAAAAAATCATATTTTTAATTTACTAAATAATTATTAAATTTTAATATAATAAAAAAGAATTAAAATTTCAATTCCCCTAAAAAAAAAAAAAATACAACACCATACTGATGTGTCCTAAAATTGCACTATAAAAATTCACTGTTGTGCAAATTTAGTACAGTACTGTACAAAATCAGATCCAACATAGAAATTAACCATTTTTTTTGCGTGTAGAGAGTTGAATAAATTATCTCTTAAGTATTACTGTGGAATTATATGGTGAATGGGGTGGGATGTGTGCAAAACACAGGTGGAATCGCA
Source organism: Prunella vulgaris (assembly GCA_026898435.1). Lineage (NCBI taxonomy): Eukaryota > Viridiplantae > Streptophyta > Magnoliopsida > Lamiales > Lamiaceae > Prunella > Prunella vulgaris. The sequence continues at coordinate 135,226 of JAPKLY010000129.1, read as the reverse complement.
TTTTTGGAAATGTGCATGTATATTATAATTAAATAAATTTATTTTTCTTTTAAGAAATTGTCTAATGGGCACATCTGAAAAAATAGTAATAAATTAACACCCAAAATTTCAATTTACAACATGGTATTATTTGTGCAACCTCATATCACAACTCACCAAAGCATGCTGCCAGAAAACACACATGAGAAAGAGAGAAAAATCAAATCCAACGATGGCACATTAAAATACATTTTGAGAAAGGAAGACCATGTCATATTTTAATCTTAATATCATCTAAAACGCAAAGTAAGATTGAAGTTTTTTTTATCATATATACCCTTCTTCCTCCATTTCAAATTAACACAAACATAAGCTCATCTGGCCACCGAGCTTATCACTTGAGTGAGTGATCCGAATTCGATTCCCTCTAGAAACGAATTAGGGAGATATAAAGCAAGTGTGTATTTCCGGCCACCGAACTTCTCATTTGAGTGAGTGACCCGACTTCGATTCCCTCTGAGAACGAATTAGGAGGGAGATATAAGGTTGACTTGGAGATATTCTTGGAGTGTTTGGAGACTCAGTGAACTATATAAGGTTTGAAATGTTTGAAAATTTAGTGAACTAACTTCTAACTATTAACATCTAATATTTACCGATGATTTTTTTTAAATTATACTTAAATTTCACGATGCACATTAATTAAACTTACAATAACAATTATATCAAAATGTTTTGGTATAATAATAATATTTGCTGGAATATAATATTTGTAATTTAAAAAATCCGGCCTAGTTGACATCTACCTCGCCTATCATTATAAACTAAATAGAGTCTCAAAATATTGTAATCATAATGAGTAAGTCTTATGTGCACAAATTACACGGTGCAACTCAAATTCATTTTTAAAATGTTACACAATTTATCACTGAAAAGTTGCACAAATTATTACTGAAAAGTTACACTATGAAAGAACATTTTTCAATAATAACATGTGTGTAGTATTTTGTGCAACTTTAAAAAATTAACTTGAGTTGCACTGTGTAACTGATGCATACAAGACTAATCCAATCATAATAAATCATAATTTGATGAGTTAATCATGCATTAACTTGTATGTCGTATTATTATCCAGAAAAAAAAAAAAGTTGTATATTTCGTATTATTCAATGTCTGTCGTCAGTTATGTCTATTTGATCTATGTAACCATTTCTAAAATTTAGATTCAACTTTATTTATTTAACGTCAAAAAAATTAGGTGATCACAACTTTCTTCTATGGGACGTTGCACCTGACTTTATCTGTGAAATAATGCATTAATATTATATATTTGTCCTAATTAATTTATTAGGAGGGGAATGAATTAAATAACTTATGGTAGTATTTTTTAAGTAAGTCTATTGTGCACTGCACAATTCAAATACAATTTAAAAAAATTATATAAAATACTATAAAAAAATCACACATATTATTATTGAAAAATGTATTTTTAAAAGTAATAATACGTGCGACTTTTTCAGTAATAAATGATATAACAATTTGCTATATATATGGGTCAAATTGAGTGTAAGTATATTGTTGGGCTAATTCAATGTTTTTTTAAGTTGGTATAAATTTCATATAAAACCAAAAAAAAAAAAAAAATCTTGGATGAACTTGAGTTTGATGTCGCAAGCAATGATGCAATTAAATATTTTCTATATTCAATAGTTTATTTTCTCAAAAGGTATTTAATGCCAATATTTTTTGGATGATGGAGTTCTCAGCTCACGAATTCAAATCTCGTGTCAAAACAATTTGTTTAATGAAAACTTGTGTGAAAATGAGTTATATGATGAATTTATATTATGTTTGTGTGGGCCCTTTCACCCATTTACTCATTATCTAAACTTATTTTTAACTTAATTATTTTTAAATTTTTTTAATAACTTACAATTTATCTATTTAGCTTATTTTATGCATAATGTGCAATATACAATCTAAAAGTTTTTAAAAAAAATGACTTCTTATTAAAGTATTCTATTTTTATTGAAAGTCACCCTAATACTATTTATAAACGAGATATAATTTTTTAATATAAATAAAAATAATTTTTTAAAAATATATATGAATTATACGGAAAAAAAAACCTATTCTATATTTTTATATGATACTTGTACATGGACATTTCTATTTAAGAAGATTTGTGATTGAGCATCGAGTTATAAAAGTGGTAAAATATCAATTTTGAAATATTATTTAACTGGTAGCAAATATGTCTAATCTATAACAAATGTATAAAATAATACTAAATCAACGGTTGACAATGGCCAACATATTAATTATTAAAAGACAAAAATTTATATAAAATATTTCATGGTGTAAAATATATCATATATATAATTCGTGGATTTTTGACCTGATAAAGTCGGATCTGAGTATTTTTTTTAAAAAAAATCGCGTAAACTGGAATTCCAAATTTTTGCTCCCAAATGTGTTACAATTTGGACAAATGTGTGTTACAATCAGAATAAATAATATATTTTTTTACATATATATAACTTGTTTTTGTAGAAATAACATTTTTTCATACAATTTAAAAACAAAATTTGTGTTATTATAAGAAAAAATATTACTTTTTTTATAAATATATACTTATTTGTATATAAATAATTTTTTTATCTTATAATAACACATATAAAATAGTAAAAAGTGTGTTACTGCATTAATCAATATATCTAGCTTTTAAGGGATGATGATTAAATGAGAAAATACATTTTATCCTACAGTAATACAAAATGAGGAGCAAATATGTGTTACCATTATAGCAAATGTCTGTTAAAATCTTATGAAATCTTTTTATTTTGCATATATTCATTTGTTTTTATAGAATAAATAGTTTTTAATATAATATAAAAGCAAAATGTGTGTTATTATAAGAAAAAATATTGATTTTTCATAAATATTTATTTATTTATATAGAAATAATTATTTTTTTATATAATAATACATATAAAATAGTAAAAAAATATGTTAATATATGAATTAATATACCTAGACTTAAAGGGAATATGATTAAATTAAAAAATATATATTTTACCAAATAATAGCATGCATTTGCCTTAGATCGTAACATAGCTAAGAGCAAAAAAAATTTGAATTACAGCTACGAAAATTAAAAAAAAAAAACTTAAATTCAACCCAACCCAATTAAAAATCTACAAATTTTTAATATAATATATTTTGTATTGCAAAACAGTTTATACAAGTGTACCTCCTATTAAAATTTGAGATGATAGTGAGTCCAAAATTTGATTCCAATGAAATATAGTGCATCAATTTTTTGTGACAAGTCACAAAAATTCAATAGTTGACAAATTGCTTAGAAATTCGGGTCAAAAATATAAGGTCGTTCAAAATTCAAAATTTACGTCTTCTTCATAATAATAAATTAATAATACTAATATAATAGCAATTTCGTAGGATAAGTCTTCTATAAATGAATCTCATTATAATTAACACTCAAAATAATACTGATAATTTGTACTGTATAATATTATTATTAAATTTACATTTGATAAAATAATTAATATTATTTAAATATACACATAAAATTCAGTTAAATTTTACTATTAAATTAATTACAGTATACTTTGTCCAACAAAAAATTAACATTATTCAAACGGACAAGTAAAAGCGACGAGTTTTGAAATAAAAACATTTCCATGCAAGTTCCAACTGGCCGTTGCTAAAGTTTGTTGAATAATGATGGAATAATTTCCAGATAAGCTTAACCATATATGAAATAAAATAAGGTTGGGACGCGATTTTTTTTTTTTATTATTTTCTACTTTTTCTTTTCCCCGTAATTTTGGGACTAAAACAATTCTTACTTTTACATAGATTTTATGATTGTTTTAAAAATTAGGAAAAATAACTTTTAAAAAACTATTTTAAAAATGGGTCACTTAGTACAAAAAAATGACTATATTTACACATTGGTCCATAATATCTCCACACAAGTATAATTTTTTCCTGCACAGAACTAATTTGTAATTAATGTCAATTTTGTGAATCATTTTATAGTTTTCCTTCATTAAAATAATTATTTTTAGTATTTTAAAATAGAGTAAGTCTCATGTGCACCAGTTACACAGTGCAATTCAAGTGTATTTTTAAAAATTTACACAATTTATTACTAAAAAGTTACACAAATTATTATTGAAAAGTTACACTATATGAAAGATATACTTCTCAGTAGTAACATGTGTAATTTTTCAGTGGTATTTTGTGTAACTTTTAAAAAATGAACTTGAGTTGCACCGTGTAACTGATGCATATAAAACTAATCCTTTAAAATATTCACAACATAAATTTAAATCAGTTTTTGCCAAGTCTCCCATAGTTAAGCGTGTTGACTTCTAATATTCTGTCTTTATTAAAGGTAAACATGCATAGCACTATATAAATTCAATTATCAGCGTATAGATTGCACTGAATTATGTCATTAATATTATAATTGGTTATTTTATACATATATTTGCCCTAAAAAAAGTTTAGACATATATGTTAAGTAATTACAACCACGGGCGGCATTGGTGGAACCCAATTTTTTTTTTTAAAAAAAAATTATATTTCTACTAGAATATGGACCCACAGACCCACAAAATTTGTGAAATGAGAAAATAAGTTATATGTATAATAAAAATTAATTTTCTAAAATATGTATATTTTATGAGATTTAATGTTTAGTCGTACTATGAGATTGTTATATAACATTTATGTTTTTATACTATTTAAAATATAGAATTGAGATTAAAATATTTAAAAATATAAATTAGAGATTAACGATTAATATTAGAATTAATGAGAATATGAACAATTTTAAAATTGAGAATTTTTATTTTGTAACATAAGCTTTCATAGGTTAATTTGTCTTTTTTTTTTTTTAAATTGATTTGATCGATGATAAAATCTGAATTTACTAATATAAAATATTAGTTTACTAACAAATCATTTTAATTAATTTAAATATCTTATTAAAATTAAAAAATTAACTTACATGTATATGAAAAATCAAAATTTGTCAATTTTAAATTTACTAATGTACAAAAAAATCATCTTATAATAATTCAAAGATCTTATTAAAATTATTAATTTAAAATTTAATTAAAATTATTAATTGAAAATATGTATAGGATAATTAAAATTATATTGAATGATTTCATAGACAATTATATTTTATAAATATAATATAAATTATAATAATTGATTTGATTTGAATGATTTAATTGTTTTGTATTAATTTAAAATTATATTAATTCAATCAACAATATTATTATTTTATTTGACAAAATAATTTAACATTAACAATTCTATAAAATACTTGATTACACAAAATTTGATATAAGATTTAATGTATAATTTGAGTCAAATGTATTTGATTATTTTCGTACCAAATAATATTAGAATATTTGTTTCCAAAAAGTATGCAAATGTAGTCTAATAAGTCAAATCAAATTAGCACTATTAATCTCCTATTTGAGTTAAAATAAATTCATAAATAAAATAAATTATATGTATACATATAAAAATACTGAAAAAATAAAGCGTGAAACAAAATATTATTTACAAAATTACTCTAGAAAATAAACATCACAAAAAATAAATTATAAGATAAGTCTTGTAGATCTAACATCGAAATTTTATATAAAATAGTTCTGTAATTATAGCAATTAAACATTACATGCAAAAAAAAATAAATTAAATCAATATGAAATATAAGATTGAGATATAATAAAATAGATTTAAAATACTTGCGTTATTCATAATTAGGTTAAAAAAATGAAAATGACCAAAATTTGTATGAACTCGAGTTACGATTTCAAGTGAATTTAATATTATCAAATATTATTATTTTGTGTATATATTTTCACTATTATACATATATAATCATTATTATTATAAAATTAAATATTTTTTCATAAATAATATATATATATATATATATATATAATTGTGATATTAAAAAAAATTATATATACTTGAATTTATACAAAACCTATTCAATAAAGACTCATATTCAATAAAAATATAATGAAAATAAAAAATACCGTTGGATATATTGCTTCAAGTTGCAAATCAGAATTAGCTTAGTCATATATGCATTTGATGCGCTATATAATTTAAATATATTTTTAAAAAAATTATTTTTTTATTATTAAAAATTATCGTTGTTTTAATTAAAAAATTAATTTTGTTATAATTTAATAAAGAATAATTTTTTGTATCCCTTAAACGGTAGATAGGTAAAGAGAGATTAAATTAGATTTTTTTTTTTTAAGTTAGCTCAACATACGCACCCAGTTTTATAGGTGATCAGTGATCAATTCAAATTCAAATTTTAATTTTACCGAACTATTATAGGATCTTTATTCTTCAACTTAGCTCGGAAATAAAATTTATTACTAAAAAATAATAGAGTCAGTCTTGACTGAAATTTGTTCATCTTATCTAATTAATATTTTTACATTCATTCAATAACACCATTATATTTACAAACTAATACTTAATATTTATCCACATAATTTGATGAGTTGATCTGTTTAAAATATTATGGTATTAAGTTATATTAATAATTATATTATTGAATAAATATTACTCCATTTGTCCCACATGAATTTGCACACTTTCCTTATTTGGACGTCCCACACAAATTTGCACACTACTAAAAAAAGAAGCATTGATTTACGTGTACACTCACAAACTTATACACATATTTACTCATATGCCACTACTTTATATATAAAACACATTTTTCTTAAAAAATGTGTCGTCCCGTAGGGTGCAAATTCCTACGGGACGGAGGGAGTATAACATTACTATTAATTCAATTTAATACGTCGATAAATACTCAATTTGTTCCGTAGTAATTTGCACCTTACGAGTAATTTATATTAAAATAGTGGTATGTTGGTAAATATGTGTATATGTTTGTATGTGTATATGTAAATTAATTTTTTTTAGTAGTGTGCAAATTTGGATTAGACATACAAACAAAAAATAATAATATCTGTAGAAGGAAGAGGGTAATTTTTTTACAAGAATTTGACAAATAAAATATAGTGAAAGATTGGAGTATATAAAAATTACAGAATCATGAGTGGTCCTCATCTCTCTCTCATCCAAACGCGAAGCCGTTTTAACCTTTTCACTTTACAGGCAGAGCTGCCTTTTCTATTACCAAACAGACAAGCAATAGCATGGCATCTCTAAAAAAACTAATGACACCAAAGTTTGAATCATATTCTCTCATGACATCCCATGCCCCAAACATTTTTCATTGTTTTTCGGAAAAACAAAAACTTGCGTGAGACCGTCTCATGCACAAATTAACATTCACCCCCTATCAAAGTGATAAAGAATCATATGATCAATTTATATTTCATTTAGTTGTTTAATGTTATGATACGGTCTCACACATAATTAACTCTTTTTATGTATAAATTTCATATGATAAAGAAAGTACACTTCTCGTTCAATGATAAATTTCACATAAATAAAATAAAATAAAATACTTTTGTAGTACCCACTTTATTTCACAATATATTATTCATTTATTGGTTAAAAAATTAATAAAATGGTTTTTCTTAAATGCGTGCACCGACTCTTAGAATTACAAAATGCAACAGATTTGTAAATATTAACTCAGCTACCCTAAAGTAGCCTCTCAGGTAGGGGTGGAGGAAATATAAAAAATACCGGTATACCGCACTTATCGTATCGAAAAATATTGAATTTATCGAAATTTTCGGTACGATATGGTATCGTATAAAAAATTTCGATACGGTAACAATATATAAATATAAATATTTCGGTATACTGAAAAAATCTAAATCTAAATTTTCGGTATACCAAAAATACCAAAAATTTCGGTATACCGTTGTCATATCAAAAATTTCGGTATGAAAATGGTATGGTTTTTTTCGGTATCAAATTTTCGATATATCGAAATTCGGTATACCGAAATTTTTGGTATGACAACAGTATGATATTTTTCAATATCGAAAATTTCGGTACGATAACGGTATGGCGAAAAAAAATTCGGTATGTCGTACCGTCCACCCCTACTCACAGGTGGCTCCTCAAGATCCACTCAGAGATAGTCTCTCAGTACTTCTCTGAAGAAAGTAACCTCTCAGGACTTCTCTCAGGAGAGTATAATCTCAGCAGGACTTCTCTGAGGAAAGTATCCTCTGAGGACTTCTCTTAGGAGAGTGTAATCTCAGGATCCTAACAGGACTTCTCTCAAGAGAGTATCCTCTCAGGATTCACTCAAAATTTCTCTTAGGAGAGTATAGTCTCAGGATCCTTACAAGAATTTTCTCTAGGGATGACAATGTGGCGGGTTTAAACCCGGTCCCGCTACGTATACGTCGTGTAAAAATACGGTCAAACGGGTCGCGGGGTGGGTTTGGACTTGTTTGACCAAAAACTCGTCGAGTCTGGGACGGGTCCTGGTATTTGGTGGACCCGCCCCGAATCCACCCCGCATATAATATATATATATATATATATATATATATATATATATATATATATATACATACATTAAATATATATAAAATTAAATGAATACATTATATTATATATGTATAATCAAATATATGAAAATTAGACTATTAATTGACATATTTATTAAAATATTATATTAGATATGCTCATAACACGAACAAAAGTATTATAAGTGTCCATTAATTGATTTTATCATTTTAATTTTCAATGATCAATATATGTATGATTTTAAATATTTAGGTTTAATATGTTGAAACTTGAAATAGATTATTTCGTGTATTTATTGTTGTTTAAATCATTCAAATGTATATTGATATTATATTTTTAGATTTGAGGTATATTTTGTAATGCATTTGATAAGTATAATAAAAATAAAATAAAAATAGACGGGTAAGCAGGTCGGGGCGGGGTGGGTTCTGGGTCCAAAAAATTCCTGGCGGGGCGGGTCCTGGGACTGGCCAAACCCATTCTAAACCCACCCCATTGCCATCTCTACTTTTCTCAGGAGACGTCTTCTTACCAGCAGAATACTTCTACATAGGGAAATAAAATTGAGACAAAACATAGCTTGTCAATCTGCCACAAAATCGTAGGTCGCACTCGCACACAAGTTCGAGGTTTTTAGGCCATAATTTGCACCCCCGTGCGCACGCGTAGAATGTGGAGGAGCATAACCCCATAACTTTCTTACAAGCTAAAGATGAATTTCTTCTTATATACCCACTTCCTCAACAACAATTTTACAATGTGGGACATGTGCTTTTAGCTTTTCCATTCATTTTTTATTTCCCTTATTTCTCATTTGTTACAACAAATTTAAAATCTCAATTTCTCATTTATCCAAGATTGGAATTGAGCGAGTAATATACTTGTTGTGGTACGATTATTACGATGGGCCCGAGCCCATAAATAATCGGACAAGGCATAAACCCAATACAAGAGAACTTGGAGTGCGAGCTTAAACAAAGCCCACAAATATAAGCACGTGCAGGATCAGGATCTGCGAGCACGAGCAAGTAGAGCACTACGGGCACGAGCAAATCGAGCACCTACGTGCACGAGCAAATCGAGCACTACAGGCACGAGCAAATCGAGCACCTACGTGCACGAGCAAGTCGAGCACTTACATGCTCGAGCAAGTCGAGCACCTATGTGCACGAGCAAATCGAGCACTACGGGCACGAGCACACTCATGGTCAACTCTTATAGAGAAATTATAGCTATTATGCATAATTAAAGGCTCAATTAGTATCATTTAATGCCTACACAAGGGAAGCTACCATGTATGGAGAGAAGACTTCTCAAAATATACTTGTAACGGTCTAGTTGACCAATTTAGCACGATAGACGCACATACCTTATTTAGGATCGTCTATAAATATGGCCTTAAGACCATCATTGTAAAGATCCACGAATTTGATCAATACAAAGACTACATTTAAGTCCTAACTCTTGCAATACAAGACCTAGGCAAATCTCTGTGTTATTTACATTTTCCGCATAATTATTTAAGTATTTGATACTTATTTGTTATCCTGATCTCAGCCACATAATGATCTAATTAGGTAATAACAATACTGAATCGAAGCTCTCTTCGAGAAACACATTTTTCAACAATCCTCCACATGAATAGAAATTGATGCAGATACCCAAAAGGATTTGGTGATAAAAATCGACGTTAGAAACTTGCAAAGGATAAGTAAGTGTTACCCTTTGAACCACCCCTTGTGAAAATAAACTTACTCTACTAATTGAATAGTAGATATGATGTCTTTGAAGTATCAACCATTTGTGTAAACGATGATGTACTTCACTTAAGTTCTTCCTGCCAATTCTAATTTCTCATGAGTATGTTCGTTTTGGCCACGAACATCCGCTGGTTCTACAAGAGTTTCTAGAAATATGTCTTATAATATTCCCTTTGAAGCTGCCCCACTTCTCTCTCACATAGGTGGTTCTTTTAAGAGTGTCTCAAACTCTTCTCAAATCATTAATAGCCATTTTGCTAATCCTCACAACTCACCACTGTAACATCTTTTAGGCAATGGATTTTCTAGGGTTTAATTAGATTATCCCCTACAAAACAGTGATTTTGAGTTAGACAATTAGGTTGTCATTTTGAACCTAATTCTTGGGATCTCCAATCATTTAGGTAAGATTTTCTTTCATCTCAACTCATATTTTCTAAGGCTTTAAGACCCATTCCTCTAGATGACGACAACATTAACTCTCTATTTAACCATTTGGTTAATGGATCAACTATGTTGTCTTTAGACATTACATAGTCTATTGTGATAATCCCAGTTGAGAGTAGTTGTTTAATGTTATTATGTCTACGACGAATATGTCTAGACTTGTCATTATACAGATTATTTTGTGCCCTTTCAATTGGCAATTGCTGAATGATTATCACACTGAATGCAAATTGGTGGCACATGTTTTGTCCATTTTGGAATGTCTTCTAAAAAAATTCTAAGCCATTCGGCTTCTTCACCATACTTATCTAGAGCAATAAACTCAGACTCCATGGTGGATCTCGCTATCACCATTTGTTTAGAAGATCTCCAAGATATGACTGCTCCTCCTAAAGTGAAGACGTATCCACTTGTTGACTTTGAGTCCTTTATATTAGATATCCACTTGTTGACTTCGAGTCCTTTAAAGATAGTCCATTGGTATTAAAAAATATAAGAATTTTAAAGGATTATTGGGTTGAATGGATTTTGATGGACTTTTTAGTATATTTTATAAATACCAACAATCTCATCCAAACTCATTGAATTTCAGAGGATTTTTTGAATTAGTAATTTTATTTATCTCTACATTAATTTATATATGATTATTTATTTTTAAAATTTAAAATATTTTAAACCTTATAATTTCATCCTGCATTTATATTTAATCGATGGTTACTCTTATTAGTCCTAATAATAATATCAACAATAAAGTAAAGACAATGATGATGACTAATATAATATCATATATATACATATATTTTAGAATAAATAAAAATAATTATTATAATAGATTCAATATATATATATATATATATATATATATATATATTGGTTCATTAAAAAAATATATTAGCCGCTTTTAATTTTAATTTGAAGTTCATATACGTACTTAGTGATTGTAAGGGTTCGCTCATGATTCTAAGGTACTAAATGATCACTATAATAAGGATGAATGAACTTAAAGTAACACAAGATAAATATTTTTTATATTAATATTATTATAATACTAGTATTATATACTACATATGTAATTGGGATTTATATAATATCTTTTGGTGGATTGCAGATTTTCTAACCGATGCCAATATTTAACTCCATTTTTACTTGTAAGATGAATTTTGAAGAATTGTTATTTCTAGGGGTGTGTAATAGTCAGTTTGATAACCGAATCAAATTGAATTGTGGTAATAAAAAATCTAACCAAATCGAATTGTGGTAATCGAAAATCAAACCGAACTACGGTAAACATAACCAAAATCGAGCCAAATTCATTTAAAACCAAACGTAACCGAAACTAAATAATTCAATATGGTTTCGATGTTTACAAAATAACTGAAGTTTTTTTATGCAATAAAATGTAAAATAACGAAAATAATATTTCAACTTTCCACTTAATGCATCTATGAAATTCAACTTTTTCATGCTAAAAATTTTGGCCAAATTATATACTCCCTCTGCCCCGTAGGAATTTGCACCCTACGGGACGGCACATTTTTTAAGAAAAATTAGTTTTATATATAAAGTAGTGGTATATGGGTAAATATATGTAAAAGTTTGTGAGTGTGCACGTAAATCAATATTTCCTGTTTTAGTAGTGTGCAAATTTGTGTGGGACGTCCAAATAAGAAAAGTGTGCAAATTCCTGCGGGACAGAGAGAGTATTACATATATGTACATACTTGATTGCAAATCTATCCGGTGTCAAAAACCAAATGTAGTCTAAAGATAAATAATTTTTAATCCAAAAGTAATTGATTGCAAATAAATATTATAATAAAAAAGTTACGGTCACATCACATATTACACACACATATATATATATAGTGAGAATACCACAATATACCCATTTTCAAGTTTTAAAAATTTACTTTACCCACACATACTTTAAAACATCTTTTATACCCAATTCATAATAAAAGACTTATATATCCTTATAAAATGGGTATAAAAGAGTTAATAACTTTGAATTGGGTCCACCTTATTCTCATGACTACACTACCCTCATATAGGGGGTAGGTTAGACTTTATAAACTATTTAATAGGTAAATAAATATAAATGGAGAGACATAATTTGTATTTTAAATATTAGAGTGGATTTTTTAATTAGTATTTTTGTATTAAAAAAATATATTAATTAATCACTGATTCGATATACGATTAATAAAAATTAAAGTTTATAATTAATTTTTTATGAAGACAATTCGGTAGAATATTTAAATTTTTAATTTAATTTTGATGTGGATAATGCTCTCGTGTTAATTAAATTTTAATAAATATATTTTCAAACATCACAAATTAAATATTTTTATATACTTTTATAAATTATAATATTCATTAATTTGTATTAAAATTTAATTTTTATATTATAATATTCATTAATATGCATTATACACTAAAATAGTCTAAATAAAGAATTCAAATAATCACATATATATGATAAAAATATTATAATTAGTTAATTTATAAAAATTGTACTCTATATTTTAAAATATTAAATTATATAAATATCAAATAGGGTGGGGTGGAGGTGTGGTAGGGTAGGATGTGGTGGAGTGTGGTGGAATAACTTAGATAATGATGTTTGTGGGTCATATGGGTAAAAAAGATTGTTTGAAATTGAAAATAGATAGGAAAAGTTGTTTATATTTGAAGTGGGTAAAATAAATTTTGTGAAGTTGAAAATGAGTATTTTGAATTGTCTCCCTATTTT
>JAPKLY010000129.1:106498-121319 GCA_026898435.1 Prunella vulgaris | reverse complement strand
TATTATTATTATTATTATTATTATTATTATTATTATTATTATTATTATTATTATTATTATTATTATTATTATTATTATTATAGTGTTGTTATAATATTAATATTATATAGTACACATGTATATAGGTAAATATTTTTTGGTGGATTGTAGATTTTTTAACCGACGCCAGTTTTTAGCTCCATTTCGAGGTGTAAAATGTCATATACAAGATTTTGCAGGTTAGGATAATGCCCCTGAAAATGAGAAAGAATTGTTCAATCTTCGTCATCTGTCTTTAAGGAATGTGATCGAGATAACATTTGATATTTTTAAATCAAGGTTCACAATTTTTAAGTCAGCATCTCCATTTTTATTTAAGACACAAGTTGAACTTGTATTAGTTTGCGCCGCTCTACATAACTTTCTTTGAAAAGAATGTAGTTCTGATTAATTTCCAATTCAATCAGTGGACAAACCTTCATCTTCATCATTACCAATTAATGAAGACTATGACTTTGAGTCTATTATTCAACCCAAGAGTAAGAATGCTAAACAGTAATGCTTGGAGGACTAGTATAGCTATGAATATGTGAATGAATGCTATTAGGAGGATATATATGATATTACGGAGAAAATTTTTTTGTCTTTGATTTTTTTTTTTAAATTCGATGTATGAAAAAATTCTTGAACTCTTATCGAATGTCATAAATCCATTAAATTCTGCAAAGTCCACAAAGACCTACAAAATCCATTAAAATCTGATTAAAAAAATCTTACAGAATCCTATAAAATTTTAAAAGTCATAAAAATCCTGCAAAAAATATAAAAAATTTATAGGACGTTTTCTAACTAAAAAAAATCTTTTAAAATCCTAATCCAAGACACCCTTATATATATATTTTTAGATATAAATATTAGTATAACTTTTTTGAGATATTTGGAGCATTTTTTAATTGAATTATAAATCCAAATGTATGGCATGCAAGTGCTAGTATAGCTCATTTTTATATGTTAATGGAGTGTATTTAGTAAAATTGGGGTGTATTGATGGGACCCCCTTTGGAGTTTGGATGATATCTTCGTCATTCGACTCATTCCCTGTTTCTGACTTTTCCCTCCATCCCAAAACCCTAACCCCTAAAATGCCTCCATTTCTCAAAATTTCAAAACCCTATCACTTTCGCAATTCTTCTTCTGCAGCAGCTCCAATCCACCCTTTTTCATGTTCTTTTGTATCATCAAATGATATAAATCAAATAGCTTGACAGTTTGTGAAAAATCTCGCATCCAAAGACGTTATAGTTTCTCATACATGTTTAAACTTTCAATAATGAAATCACTCCTCACTCTCAGTCCAGTTCTGTCCCATTCAACCGCCGCCGCTCCTCTTTCCCTCCACTTCCGTTCCCAATTCTGCATTCTCCTCCGCACAGCAACCAAGACTCAACCCCTGAAACCCCCTAAATTCGTTCCGGCATTTTCTGCAAGAAATTCTCTCGTTAATTATGCAAAACCCTCTAGTTCTAATCAAAATCGAGGTTTGTGCACTGACAGCGGAGCGTCGGGAGAGATTCACGTTATTGTGGGACCCATGTTTGCCGGGAAGACCACCACCCTTCTTAAGAGAATGAAATCAGAGAGCAGTAATGGCAGGTTAGAAGGACATTCTTTTTTTAATTTATTTTTCTGGTGTGTAGTTAATTTGGTTTGCTAATGCATTGCATTTTACGAACTTCTTCAATGCACGATGCACAGTGTTTGTCGCAGTATTTGCTGTAATGTGCATATCTTTATAGTAAGATCATAACTTCGAGTATTGATAGTAGTGGAACTGATGAAATGCACCTGAGGGTGCCCTTTCTTTGTTTGCTGTTGGACCATTGAAAGTGTATATATGTGCCTTTGAATTCAGAAGTTAAGACTGGTTACTAATTTGAATATAGTGGTTGGATTAATTATCACCATTCAGAGTTTCCCAGATTTCAGGGCAACGCCATAAAGAAATCCAGCCAGTTGGATAGAACACTAAAGGATCTCTGTTTCACGGGGAGACTTAAGGAAGCTGTTGGAATATTATGCTGCACAGGAGTACAAGTACATTCTGAAACATATTCACTTTTGTTGCAAGAGTGCATTCACAGGAAGGAATATAAAATGGGCAAAAGAGTTCATTGGCAGATGGTGGTTGTGGGATTTATTCCTGATAAATATCTGAACATCAAGCTACTGATCTTGTATGCGAAATCTGGAGATCTGGATGCTTCCCACATTCTTTTTGATGGGTTGCTTATGAAAAATTTAATTGCATGGAATACAATAATTGCCGGATATGTGCAGAAGGGGCTTGATGAGGTGGGCTTGAGTCTGTATCACAGAATGAGACAATATGGTTGGATGCCAGACCAGTATACGTTTGCATCTGTATTTAGGGCCTGTTCCTCCCTAGCCATCTTAGAACAGGGCAAACAAACCCATAGTTTATTGATTAAGAGTCAGGTTAGTGGTAACATTGTAGTTAATAGTGCACTTATGGATATGTATTTCAAATGCAGTAGCCCTAAGGACGGGGTTCAAGTATTTGATAAGTCTGTGGAAAGAAATGTTATAACTTGGACATCATTGATATCTGGATATGGCCTGCACGGGAGAGTATATGAGGTTTTGGATTCTTTCGGTCAGATGATAAATCAAGGAATGATGCCAAACCAAATCACATTTCTTGCAGTACTTTCTGCATGTAGCCATGGAGGACTGGTGGATAAGGGGTGGGAGTATTTTTCATCGATGATTAGAGACTATGGTGTTCAACCAAGAGGAAAGCATTATGCGGTCATGGTAGATCTCTTGGGTCGAGCTGGTAGAATAGAGGAGGCTTATGAGTTTGTCCAGACCTCACCTTATAAAAAGCACCCAGCAGTATGGGGTGCTTTGCTTGGTGCATGCAGAATTCATGGAAATGTAGAAATGGTGAAACTTGCTGCAAAAAACTTTTTCGAATTGGAACCAGAAAATGCTGGGAAGTATGTAGTCTTGTCTAATGCTTATGCAACTATTGGATTATGGAAGAATGTTGCAGAGATTAGGAGAGCAATGAAGGGATCAGGGATAAAAAAAGAACCTGGTTATAGCATGATAGAGGTGCAGAAGGAGGTTCATTTCTTTGTTATGGGACATAATACCCATTGGGAAACTGAAAAAATACATGAGTTGATTAGAGACATGGCCTTTATAATGACAGATGATTGTGATGCTCCGGACTTGAGTATTGAGTTGGAGTAAATCATACTTGCCTATGGTGATCAAATCTTTACAACTTGTATTTATTATCTTAGCAAAGTTAACAATTTCAATCGAGCTACACTTTCACATGTAGTCAAAATGCACATAGCAGTGAGGTGCGTAAAATGTTAGATAAACATGCCATCTTTTCAGTGGACATCTAATCATTCCTAACAGTTGGACTTCAACATTGAGAAGAAATACAAGCTCTCTGCATTATGCACCGCAGACTGTCAAGAAAGACAACATGATGTGACAATATGCTAATGGAAAAGTTGCTGGTGTGAAGGTACAGTGAGATTACTCAGTGAAAGGAAGAACATTAGGCATCATGTCAAGACAACCAGGGTTTCTGTTTGATATATGTTAATTACTTGTTTTATTAAAATCATCTTCTTTATGATTTTCTAGTTAGCTGTTTAGTGTGGAAGGAATGAACCCTAGCTGATGTCACTTAGCCTAGAAGTATACTTTAAATTTGCTAACATTTACATGCATTTTTCACACTCTTGTTTCATGGCACATTATTCCTCTATATGATACTGTAAAATGTAAATTTATTGCTGCGGCGTCAACTTTTTTTTTTTTTTAATGATGATGCAGAAACATTCTCGTATTAAAATCAAACAAAGATGTTAGGTATGAATTGGACTCTATTGTGACACACGATGGAGAGAAATTGCCATGCTTGCCATTAGCAGATCTGTCATCAACCCGAGAAAGGCTTGGTGCTGAAGTGTATGATAAGGTGTTGCTCATGTCTATAATCAATTCAGTTTCTGGGGATTGTTTATTCTCATATGGGTCTGTATGTGAATTAATTAAAGCTTTGAATCTAGAGCATTCTTACCAATTCTTCAAACTTTCTGTGATAATATCTGGGATAACATTATCTCAATGCCTTAAAACAGCTAGATGTGATTGGGATTGATGAAGCTCAGTTTTTTGGGGACCTGTATGATTTCTGCTGCAAAGCTGCTGATCATGATGGAAAAACTATAATAGTTGCTGGTTTGGATGGAGATTATATGAGGTATCAATAACGGTTTGCATCTCTCATCATGTTGTATACGCTTACTCTGATTTAATTATAATATTGTCTTTTGTCTGTTTGCAGAAGGAGCTTTGGTTCGGTTCTTGATGTAATCCCCATTGCAGATACTGTTACCAAGTTGACTGCTCGATGTGAGGTCTGTGGGAAACGAGCTTTCTTTACATTGAGGAAGACGCAAGAGACTGAAACAGAGGTTATTGGTGGGGCTGAAGTTTACATGCCCGTCTGCCGTAAGCATTATGTAAGTGGACAGGTGGTTAAAGAGGCTACCAAGGCTGTGCTAGAGTCTTCCAACGTCAAAGTGTTTAGCCACTGAATTTGTAAACACTAATTTTTTATATTATGAATTCAGATCAGTATTAAGTTTCCCATGAATGATGGACCCAAACATTAGTAACATTTGTAACATAGTTAAGTGATGATATAAAGTCCTACTAGTCATGGTCTCATATTAACCTCTGTGATAGGTTATTAGTTACAGTTGATGATAATTGATTACTGAAACGATGGTAGAAAATTGATGCCAACAACACATTTTCAGAAATAAGCACTCAAGACTTGAACTATAACCAAAAAAAAAAAGGAATCTTTTTATTGAATTTAAACATAATAAGCTGTTGTTATTATGTACTAGATATTTGAAATATGTTAAAAAGTGTTGCTTAAGAAAAGTTGACAAAATTGTTTAAAAAGTTTTGCTCAGAAATAAATAATAAAAAAAAAAGAATAATGCTTTCATTGAGAGTTGAACTCAAGACCTCCCGCTTACTAAACGGGTGCTCTAACCAACTGAGCTATGAAAGCTAGGTGGCGAAGCTTGTTAACATATGAAATATATTATAACTGTAAAAATAAAAAAACTACCTGGCTAATTTAGAAAATGGATACGTGTCTTGTCCAATGTCCACTCAATTACTATATATTTTTTTTAGTCCACTCAATTATATTTTTGTTTAATTTTTTTTTTAAAATCCGAAACAAATAAATATTTATGTTAATTAATAGTAACAAATAGTAGGGTGGATAGGATAAGACTCCGTTGTCACTTGTCAAGAATTCAATAGCATTTGATTTTGCAATTTCTCAGTCGGAATGAGGCCATACAACAATGATGGTAAAATTATAGTAGATTTACGAAAGTTACACCTATAAATATAATTATTGTTATCTTTAATGTATTTATTAATAGTATAATATTTTATATTACAATTTTAATTTTTAAATTTAAGGTCCTGTTTATTAGTCATGACAATGAAAAAATCTAAGAAACAATTTCTTAACATGGCCTAGAAAAAAATTATTTGGTCGCCAAATTGTGATATTGTTTTCTTTGTTTGGTAGTCATGAAAACTTTAGTAAGAATCAATACTTTTAATTATACCGATTGATAGATCTGAAATAGCTAAATAAAATTATTAATTATTCCTTGTTTGATAATTTTTTACCGAATATTTTTATGCAATATATGTGCATAAACTACCCTCACGCATTAGTCTTATGTGTATTATACCAGAGAGAATCCAATTTCTCTCTTTGTCATCTTAGGTAACTTTGGATCTATTGTTCTTTTATTCCCTAATTACCAATCTAATTTATCTCTTTGTCATGCGAAGTCTGAGTTAATTTTGGATGTATTGTTCCTGTATTCTCTAATTCTCTTCTAGTTAACATACATTTTCATATCAATTTTGGTTTGAAATATGCGCGCAATGGAGAGTGAAAGTGGATACAGTAGGAGGTTAGGGATGAAGCAGAAACAGAGGCGTGAGTGGACCTCTGTGCTCGTTGACCTCATGAAAGAATTGGTGACCAAGGTCAAGAGTTGGAGGAGCGAAAATGGTTTTAAGCCCGATATCTTATGAAGCTGGAGGTTGGTATGCAACAACAGTTTTTGGGAACGGACATTCGTGCTATACCACACATAACTTTGCGTATTACAATCTGGGAAAAATTTCATGAGTCTCTCCTCACTATGTTGCATTCTAATTCTAGGATAAACTTCAACACCTCAACGGGCATCATCAACTGTCACGATGATGCTTGGAACCTAATCATCAATCGTACATACATACTGGGGATGATTTTCTGATGAATTAGCAACTTTCGGTTTGTCATTATTGTGTATTTTCGGTATTGTTTTAGTAGTTTATTCTGATCTTAATCCATAAAGATTAAAATATTTATGAAATTACATATTTAGATAATATAAATTATATTGTCAAGATATTATTATTATGTAATATAATCAATTTGTCATTGGAATTGTATGGATTTATTTAAATTAAATCAATCTTCCATCATAGATATGAGTTGTTAGCATATAAAATTATTTAATATAATGATACTATTTGACTTCCAATTAGAATATCATATTTAATTTAAAGAATTATCATTAAATTTCTTTCATCAGATTTAATAATTTTATTTAATATCAGATATAATGGAAATTATTTTAAAAGTAATCAGGTAATTAAGTGTAGGGTTTGACATGGAATTTCAACCCACAAAATAAGGACAAAAGTTAATCCAAACTTACTTCATTAATTATCATTTATGCATATAATTAAATATTTTACTAGTGATAAATGATATGCATATTTTATATTGGAACAGGTTAAATAGACTGACCTGCTTAATCTTAAAAATTGCAGGGTTAAAATCATACTTTAATAGGATCGTTTAAATTAGAACTATTTTAGCTCGATTCTATTAACTGGGCTAGATGTGTCAGCCCAATGGTTATCCGAACTGCCCGCTAGTCGGCTTTTTTAAATATATATGGGCACGGATATTCACACCTCCATTTTTAATTACTTCACCCCCTTTTTCACTTCACCATCTTAAATTTTCAGTTCACCCTCTTTAATTTTCCAAAAAAAAAACTCCAAAAATCATGAATAGAGTTTTCATATGAATAGGGTGAATCGATCCATTTGTAAATTAGGAAAACATAACAAAAGAGTTTTTTAGTCTTTAAAATATATTTTAGAATGAAAAAATTAAGTATGGAGATGAAGTAATTAGCGGGGCCGGAGGGGGAGAATTTCCGTGTTTATAACTAAGCCTCTCAGTGGGAATGCAAAAATGATAAGGACAAGGATATTTCCACCCCATTTTTTGAGTACTTCACCCCACTTTGTTCTTCATTTTGGAAATAAGTTTTAAAAGACAAAATTACCCTTTAAATATATTTCACAATTAAAATCGATCAGTTCACCCCCCTCTTTCAAAACCTAGATTTGAATGATTGTCACTCCAATATTCTTTAACCATATTTTATCGAACAAAAATGTTATAAATTTTTTTAATTTCGCAACATGATTTTAATACAAGATCATAATAGTTCTTCATATGCACATTAATGGTTTTTACGTATATTTTTCAAATCTATTTTTTTTAAAAATTCGAACATATTTGTTCCACACTGGTTGGTGGAACAAATGCAAAATGTTCGGAAAAAAATTCCGAACATTTGTAATTTGTTCGGAAAAAAAACATTTGTAGTTTGTTCGAATTTTTTTTCAAACATTTTGCATTTGTTCGAAAAAAATTTAAAAACTTTTGTTCAAAAATTTTGATGGAACAAATGCAAAATGTTCGAAAAAATTTTCCGAACAAAGTACAAATGTTCGAAAAAAATTTCTGAACATTTTGCATTTGTTCCACCAACCAGTGTCGAACAAATGCCTCCAGTGATTTTTTTGCGTTTTTCGTTCCGTTTTGTCCGACGAAATTTTGCAAACGATTTCCAATCGATTTCCAATGCCAATATTTGTAATAGTGACAACAAAAATTCATTCAAAACATACAAAATCATTCAAAACCTTTCAATATATAAAACTAATTTAAATCCTAAAACTAATAAATTCTTAAATATATTCAGTTTCAAACCCTAAAACCTTTGTCCATGGGTCTCCTCCGGTGGCGTGGGTCTCCTCCGGTGCGTCGGCCGTTCGAACTTCGCTTATGGATTGGGTCGCGTGGGCGAGTTTCTTCAGTTTCGAACAAATGATATGAATTTCATAAGTTTTGTGTTATTAGATTGGTGGGGTGAAGTGATATGAGTTTGGGCATTTTTGGAAACTCACATGGGGTAAATTGATCTATTAGGTAGTGAATTGATAATTGGGGTGAAGTACTCAAAAATTGGGATAAAAATATCCGGATCCAAATGATAACGGGCTACTTCAAAAGCCCGGCCCAATCTTTAACAATCTAATTTCACCAATAAAATTCCACTCACTTTTGAGAGATGATATTAATTGATTTTTATAGTAAAAGTAAAAAATATTGAATGTTTAAAAATAAAATAATTTTAAATTAAGTTGAGAAAATTATGCATTTGCAAATTAATAGAGATTATTATTTGCAGAAGTATTTATCCTAGAATTGATTCTAGAAAATGTAAAAGTAGGTGAAGCTTGCTTTGCGGAATTAGTTTTAAGCAATTAAAAAAATGTGCATATATAGTAAAAATATTTTTTTTTGGAAAAAAATACTCACTCCGTCCCTTTATAAGTTTCCCATTTTACTATTTCGATTTGCCTCTCTATAAACTCTTTATTTAATTTTTTATCTTTTTTTGGTAATTATTTTTCATTTTTTTATTCTTATTTTTATTATTTTTACACTTTTTCCATTATTTTTTTAATTTTTTTATTACATCATTTGTACTATAATTATTATCTCAACATTTGTCTTAAATTCGTGTGTCTTGAATAGAGGGAGCAATTAATTCTACTTAAATTGGAGTGAAGTGGTGCTGCCCTGTTCTTTTCCATTCAAATTGGGAATTTCTTTTAGGGCTTCCTTACTAGCGCCCAACTCCTTCATCAACACGCACGCTGTACGCCTTTATTTAAATATTGATGTTTTTTTTTTTATAATTATGTTAAATTTTTTTGAGATATTTTAATAAATTTATAAATAGTATTTAGATTGATTAGCATTTTATTGATATTATTTTAAATTTTGTGTTAAATTTTTTTTAATTTTTTTTCCAGACTTTAGCCTCATTATTGGAATTACATCTCAATAATTGAATTAAAAAATCATTAAAAACAATCGAATAAAATTCTAACTGATTTAATCCAAAGCCGTTAGAGCTGCCCTATAAAATTAGAACCCAGTCCATTTATAACATCTTTAATAAGTTGAAAAATCAAATTCCTACACAAGATTCAAAGATGACCACATGTGCAATGCGACAAACCAACAGGCTGTCCTTGTCCCTAACAAGAAAATGACTCTGAAATGAAATTTCGTGGAATGTCTTTCCCTATCTTCCTATTACACCATTTTGCACTCTAAAAGTCCGAATAAGGAGAGGAGCAAAATATTTTACAAAAAAAAAGAAGAAAAAAAAGACTCCCTATGGTGGAACTACATTACATTATTATAATTATGATGACAGGTCTCTATTTTGCACTTATGTTATCTATCATCTCCATGCAGAAGATGTTGATAAAGCTCTGTTCTTCCATCCAAGATAGAGGGCGCCATTGCCCTCACCTACTCTGTAATTCGAGCTGTAGTCTTTCAACATGCCTGTGACGGCATTGCTAACTGATGGGCTCAATTGAACCTGGGTGAATCCAGCCATCATAAGCCTCATTCGCCACTTACCGAACAGCTCGTGCCTCTCCTGCCTTTCAATTCCCTCGCAAGCTATTATGTTGACGATGTCCCTTGCTACGCAGTGTTCCTCTGCACTCACTCGCTGTCTATCATCCCTTGGCCGTCCTGCATCGATAGACTCAAACATTGCTGTATAGTAGTCTAGGGTTTCACAAAATCGCTGAAAGAAAGTAGAAGTATTAGTGTTCGATTCTTGCTCAACTAGCGTCACCACCTTGGGGGACAAGCTTTTAACCAGTCTGAGCAGCCGGTCCCGATGATTTGCAGTGCTCACACTCTCGTCCGGCATGTGGTGCATTACGTAGGGGAAATTCACCGCCAGGGCTTCCCCACCTCGGACCCGAAGATTCTCCAGCTGGACATCACTCCCTGACATGGCTGCACCGTGAAATTCAAATGGTACTCCACATGATTCAGCTACTTTTGCTAATCTCTTGCCCACAAGGTCCAGCCCTCCACCTCGAGCATGAGCAGATTGTGAATCATCAACACCTGTAACGCGAATACATGGGGGCCCACCTGGGCTTCGTGAAATAGATTGAATGAAGGATACCCATTGACTACCCTGGGCAATTTGAAAATCGATTATGTGGATCCTTTTCTCGTTTTCCATGGCTTCCCCAATGACAACATTAGCAGACGTGTAAGCAAACTTCCAGTATGGGCAGATTTCATAAAGCACACCCATGTAAGACATCAATTCGGAGCTTGTTGGCTCTTTGCACTTCAACTTCTTGTAAATTATGCTTCCCGATGATAACAACCTTGCCCTGATTCCTTCCAACATGTATGCACCCAATCTTTGGGAAGGATCACCAGATACTGACACCTTCTTCTCTAATATCTCCATCAAAGCCTCTGCAGCTGATATTGCAACATCTTTTTCAAACATTGTATCAGCTTCTGATATTATTTCAGCACACTTAACAAGCAATTGTTGAAGGTCCATATGAGTCGCCATTTCCAGAATCTTGTTGTATCTTGTGAAGGGAGAAGGTTGAGTAACTATACCATTAAAGGTTCCACTATCATCAGTATCAGACTCGGGGCCAAGCAGGTCATTCCTCAATACCCACAGCGCATGCAACAACTTGTTTTCATCGTCAACCACAGACGACCCACTCAGAGGTGAGCCATAGATATAATCAGAATGTTGATGGTGATCAGACGCATATGAATGAGAACCCTGGGGAGAAATTGGACTTCTATTGGAAGAGACGCTTACAGTTGATGGCGAATTGTATGCAGCAAAGTCAGTTGCTGGTGTTGATTCCAAAGTGAAGAATTGTTCAGTGCAAGTTTGAAAAGACACTTCATTCCCCTGGCTCTTGCTACTGGTTGAGCCATTGTTCAAAACTTGAAAAGTAGAACTGCTGTAAGGGTCGATCTGCTGCATAGGCTGATTGTAAAAACTGTGGAAATGGGCAGAAGTCTGAGATTCTTGAGACATTTGCATTTTACAGAAAGCTGAAACCAACTTCAGTTTAATGGGATATTAATTCTCAGATAATTGTTTGGCAGCTATTTTGCGTTCTTGGGAAAAGGGAACAATGATATGACTGTCATTCATGTAGAGGGGCTGCTAGATAATATATATCCGCTCAAAGACGTGCAACCTTTCTGGGGTGAGAACGTGAAAGCCACAAAATCTGAAAATAAAACAAACAACTATGTCAACTTCTTGCATCAGTACGAGTGCTTCTGTGTTGGACTGCACATTTAAGACTTGCAATATCCCCTATAATGGTTTATCATGGAAGTTGAAGGCACAACTACAATTGTACAAGAGACTTCCAAATTGAAACCCCACAGAAGCAATTATTCAGGAAAAAAGATGGAGTTGTATCTGTGACGATAGCTTTACAATCACAGGTTTTACTAGACCCATCAGAGCACGAATTCAGAGAAAATAAATATTACCTAACTTAATTATTGCTTTTACTAATATCCCATTCATTACCTTTTTCTAATTATTGGGATGAAATAAGATTCCACTATGTACAATGTTATCAGCTGAGCCCTCTTTATTTCCTTATTACTACTTACTTCACACACAATTAAATGCACAAGCAACAGTCACAAAGCAATCCTCAATAAATACTTTCCTAATTAAATTGTTTCAATATTCAAACAAAATAACACGGTTCTTATATTCAAACTAAACACCCAAAAGTGATGATCAGATAAAGGGCAAAAAAGATGCTTAACTAAATTACAGGTAATAAATCTGAAGAGCTAGAGAATTCCAGAAAATTATAGTACAAAGTTTAAACTATAAAGAGTGTTGCAGTAAATCAATTGAACATTTGATGATTCATTAGCAAACAAGTATAACTAATAGAATATTGATAGAGAAAGAGAATACTTCTTGCAGGAATCTAAATTTCTGGAAAAAAAAACATCAAACAGGAAGTTGGAAAGTCACACAGCATATTAATAACAGCACCACAAGTCCACAACCAAGTTCTCTGAAGCAAAAAGTCAAACCTAGATTTCAGCTACACTCCAGAAGGAATTAATTAACTAATGGAAAAATCAGGAATAAAATTCCGATGCAAATAATCTTTCCTCATAGTCTTACAGATAATCTTTTAACAATATTAATAGAAACATATATCAGTATTCTTAATTGAAACTTTCGGCTGTAGATTCCAATAAAAGATGCGTCTTAAAGGGAAAAAAAGGGTAGCAAACCATATTATCCCCAAACTGATAAACAAAATTAGAAACTGAGACATATCTAAACACAATAAACACACTGAATTACAGTAATCTATAGAAGCTATAACGATAATCACAATTCTCTGTCATCCACAGATATTCATGAATCACAAACATACAGTTGAAAAGTATACGAAAACTAAAAAAAACTTGCAGGCGCAGACAAGGTTTCATGATCTAAAATAAACAGCCATGGTTGAAGTTTGAACAACATACCTGATGGAAATTTCAGCTGGAAATACTGTGGGATGAGAGAGAGAGAGAGAGAGAGAGATTTCGTGGTCGAGCAAAAATGAAGAATATGAACATAACCGAAGTATGATTAATTATATAGTTGGGGAAAAACTATATACCCTTCGTTTATTTAGTTACTACATAAATGCCATTGCAGCGTGTAGGTAGGCCCACATGGACTATGGTGTAGAATTGTATGTACTATTACTCGCTGTCCTTTTTCTTTTTCTTTTTTCTCTAACAACTTCATCGAAAGAAAAAAAATCATACCCAAATACTCCCAGGTCCTACTATATACCGCTCATTTTGTCATTTTCGTCTATTCTACTATATTTTTTTATTTACTTTTTATTTTTTAGAAATTATTAATCACATTATTATTATTATTATTATTTTAATTACTTTTAACACTATTTTTATTACTCTCTCCGCCCCGTAGGAATTTGCACCCTAAAGGACAGCATATTTTTTAAGAAAAATATATTTTATATATAAAACAGTGGCATATGGGTAAATATGTATATATATTTGTGAGTGTGCACGCAATTCAATATTTCCTTTTAAGTAGTGTGCAAATTTGTGTGAGACATTCAAATAAAAAAATTGTGCAAATTTTTATGGGATAGAGGAAGTACTATTTTATTTTTTTCATCATGTCACTTGTACCTTTTTCATTTTTTTCATCGCATCACTTAAATTTTTTCGTTATTTCCATCACATTACTTATATATTTTTACTTTTTCTACCACGTCACTTATAATTTTTAACTTTTACCTTAATCTGTGTACCCAAAAGCAACGATCAACTTATATCGGGACGGGGAGTATTAAATAGCCTAAAAATTGATTTCAACTTCCGAAATAAAAATGTTGGATAAATGGATCGAAAATAAAGACTCTCACAAAAATAAGCATAAAGTGCAAAACTATGAGCAAGTAAATTTTCTGTCATCTTCCTCCATATAAATATAATATGTTCAAAGACATGACGAAAATAGAGCACTCTCTCACACAATATTCCCTAACTTTATCGATTACCCTACCTGTTTTTCCCTTTTGGAATTTAAACTAGATTGGTAAGGAATGTAAAAAGGGGTCATGATTTTTGGATCACACGTATTAGTATTGGTTTGTGTGGTATGTGTGATTAAAGAGTCTTTCTTGTATAAATAGTTCTCTTGAAAGAACGAACCCAGTTTTATATTCATAAAGTATTGGAATAATTATTATGAAATTAGAGTTATACATATCAAATTAATGAATCATAAATATTAATTTGTATTTTTGCAATTAAAAGAAATTAGAAATGATGCATTTAAAGATTTTAAAATTCTTATATATATATATATATTTTTTTTTTTTTGTTTTTTTTTTTTTTGTTTTGAGTTTTTAAATATAGAAATATGATATAAAGAAATTATTTTTTCTGAGGGTGTTTGATAAAATTTGCAGGGAATATAAATGATATTGGAATGAAAAAAATTGCGGAATCAATAATATTTTAAAAGGGGGAAATATGGAGATTCATTTGTTTTCAGATGAGTAAGTCTCTTGTGCACCCATTACACTGTGCAATTCAAGTATATTTTTAAAAAGTTACACAATTTATTATTAAAAAGTTATACAAATCATTACTGAAAAGTTACACTATGAAAGATACACATTTCAGTAATAACATATGTAACTTTTCAGTAGTATTTTGTGTAACTTTTAAAAAATGAACTTGAGTTACACCGTGTAAGTGGTGCATGCAAGACTAATCCCTTTCCAGAAATAAAAATTATATTAGTGTAATTTTAAATTCATACTTTAACTTTAATTCTCAGTATTACAAACTGTTCAACCACACAAGGCTTACCATTCCATCAGCTTTATTATTATTATTATTATTATTATTATTATTATTATTATTATTATT
>JAPKLY010000129.1:93191-106488 GCA_026898435.1 Prunella vulgaris | reverse complement strand
TTATTATTATTATTATTATTATTATTATTATTATTATTATTATTATTATTATTATTATTATTATTATTATTATTATTTTAACTTCAAAGAAGCATCCGTTGAATTAAATAAATTAAGCTTCCACGGAATATAATCATCTTGTAAAATTAGAATTTAAATATTATAAAATCTTCTGGAATAAATTGAAATTAATTTTTTTTAAAATAAAAATAGCAACTTTCTTTTAATTACTTTATGCCTAAAAAATGATATCACTTCATATGTTGTGGTCCATCGTTATTTCAATTCACACTGTTTGTATCATTTATATCACTTAAGTGGGAAAAAGACGATATCCGTGTAGGTATTTGTTGTAAAATATTATTTAAAAGTTAATAGAAATATTTCATCCCTTACGGAAAAAATATTACTGTGAAACCATAATACAAAATTTTAATTTTCAATTATCACTAAAAGATATTTCATCCCTTACGAAAACAATATTATTGTGCAACCATAATATACAAAGTTAAAGTATTATATAAACCATTTTCATGATATAAACCACTTTGTAATATAAGATTTATATTTATGATTTTTTTTTTTACTTTGTTAAAAAGTGATTCATGATATAAACAACTTTCATATATATAATACCTACTCAATTAGATAAAGTATTGTATGAAAATTGTTCATGATAAATTTATCATGAACAAGATTTAAAGTATTAAATATTTAATCAGGTGTATCAAAAGTTGAGGTCAATAAAATTTACATATTGACTTCAACTTTTGATACACCTGATGAATATTTTAATACACTTAACAAGATATTTGATACATTAAGACAATTTCATGATAAGTTTATCATGAACTATTTTCACACAATGCCTACTCTATAAATTAATATTATCATGATCAAAAAAATTTATTATTTTAGAGAGACATTAATTTATTTAGAAACTAATAATTTAATTTATTAATTTAAAAAGTATTTATTAGTATGATAAATAATTTATTTTTATAAATGAGTGCATTTAATTCTATTAGTAATGAATATATTCATTATGCATATATGTACATATTAGGTTGAAAATCATTGCATTTAATTACATACATTTTGCATTGTATTCATCATCTAAGAAAAATCTATATAAACAAAATAAAATACATAAAAATCATATATAACAATGACTTTTTAAATAAAAAATGACAGATCAAATTCATAAAATATTGTATGAATACAAAAGAGATAACCTCATGAATGGAACAACAAATGAGCAATCAAAACTATATATCACAGTGATATTAAACACTCAAACTACTCTATATATTTTTCTTGCACAATTAACATCAAATCTGAAATTACTTGAAATTTAGTTTATAACTTGTCAAAATATACAATAAAATATAGATAAAACTAAGGAAAATAGTCACTAGCTATAGAGGCTTATAAATTGCACTATGACGAATAACATCTCACCCTAGGCTTGGACAAATCCAATTGAGAAATGAGTTTTTGCAAAGAAAGCGGCGGGAGGAATGAATTAGATTGCTCCCCTAATTGGCAAAGTATTGTACGAAGATGTTCATAATAAGTTTATCATGAATAAATTTTAAAATATCAAATATTTAATTAGATGTATCAAAAATCTCATCAAATGTATCAAAAATTGGGATCAATAAAATTTATATATTGACTTCGACTTTTGATACGTCTGATGAATATTTTGATATACTTGACCAGATATTTGATACACTATAAGACAATTTTATGATAAACTTATCATGAACTATTTTCACACAATATCTACTCAATTGTTTATGACCGATAATAGAACATTTTTTGTGGTTGTAATTTTTAAATCGTGAAATTTAATATATGACAAAAAAAAAAATCACATGAATTAGATTCGTATGAAATATGGAATCTACTCAATATTTTCCCCGTCCACAATCAATAGACAATATTTTTTACACGTGATTTAATGCAACATATCGAGAATATATTAATATGGGACATTGTGAGGTTCGTTTACGAATTAAAAATTATATATGAAAAATATATTTATATACTTTTCATATACCATTTTTAAATTCGTAAACGGGAATTACATCGCCCTATAACACTCTCCGACATATTGCATTAAATAACATGCATAATCTATTTATCGTCCACAGAAGAAGTATGTATTAATTAACTTTCATCATGATGTCATAAACTACTCGCTTCGTCCCACTATAAGTTTTTCACTTTTCTTTCTTGGATATTCCACAATGAATTTCTCATTTCATAAAAAGCAACAACAATATTCATATATTAATAAACAAATATACTTTCAAATAATTATCTTTTATTTTTTCATAAATTTTTATTACTTTTTCCCAACTTTTTATTATTATATATAAAAATTAATATATGATTCATTATATAATAATAAAATAAATATATTCTTTTAAACAAAACAACAAAGAGAAAGAAGAAACTTAAAACAATGACAGAGGGCGTATAATTTTCATCCGAGTAATTATTGTTAAGTTGATCATCAGAAATCAGTGGAAAATTTTTTGGGCCATCTGTTCCTTTTAATTATAATTCCATTATTCATTGGATAATGATTTGAAAATTTAGATTTTCATATATTCTAAGTAGTTATTGTAAAGTTGATCAGAAACCAGTGGGAAAAAATCTTTGCCATTTATACCCTTTTAATTATAATGATTTTTGTGTGCATTTAAATATTTTAATTATAATGATTTTTGTGTGCATTTAAATATATGGTATGTAGTTTGTACTTGAATTTTATAAAATAATCAGTAATACTCTAAAATATAATTTATTATTAATATTTTAATTACAAAAATAAAATATTTTTAAAAATTAAAATTAAAGTCAAATTTGAGTTTAAAATCGAAGGGTGCATATCATATATGGACTTGAGTGCATACAAATATTTGTAATTATTAATTGGATAATTGTTTATATTAAGCTTGTTAAAGTGTTCTGCAAAATCTTAAGCTTTAATATTACAATATTAAATATGATATTAAACTTGATGAATAATATTTTTTTTAAATACAAGAATGTATTATAAAAAATAATATTGCATCATGCATGTGTTCAAATGTGTCACTATATAAGTTTAAGGTAATGTTTTATATACCTTGTGATGGTGATTCCTCAACACATTTAATACCTAACGTCCTAACGTCTCGTGAAAATTAAATTGAATTATAAACACAATATAACAAAAAAAAAGTGTTAAAAATATACAAACACCATCACTAGATACCAACATTAACTCATTAGTAGTTTGTTAAAAACACAAGATATCATATTAAAGTTTGTCAAAACCCTCACATCTTTCATGTTTTTCAATCTCAAATTTCTCTTCCTTTTACTTGCAAGTCCATGGCGTGTACGTAGAGCTGTTAAAATAAACGAGCCGCTCGTGAGCTCGGCTCGACTCGGCTCGTTAAGGCTCGACTCGACTCGGCTCGATATGTTAAACGAGCCGAGCCGAGCTGAGTCTAAAAAAATACTCGTTTGCTTAACGAGCTCGGCTCGGCTCGACTCGGTAGGCTCGCGAGCTGCTCGGTAGACTCGAAAAATAGAGGTTATTTTATAAATATTATATAATTTAGGGTATAAAATATTAATATTATACATAATAATACAATTCATATTCTCAAATCACTCATACTGGTGAATTGGTGATAGTTTTAGCTTTATTGTTGTTAAAATAAACGAGCTGCTCGTGAGCTCGGCTCGACTCGGCTTGTTAAGGGCTCGACTCGACTCGACTCGAAGTGTTAAACGAGCCGAGCCGAGCTCAAAAAAATACTCGTTTGCTTAACAAGTTAGGCTCGGCTCGACTCGATAAGCTTAACGAGCCGAACCGAGCCTGACACTACTCGGGCTCGCTCGGCTCGTATAACAGCTCTATACGCTTCTTTAAAGAAACAACATCTCTTTGTTCTTTAGCAGCCGCCAATATATAGAACAAATTTTGTTCTAATAAAAATCATGGACGTTCTTCATACATGATTCCTAAGCTTATGCGCATAGAACAAACAACCTTAGAACAAAAAAATGACTCTAAAAAATATCATGTTATCAACCTTAAAAAAAAAAAGTATTACTAATACAAATTAATAGAAGTATTATAATATAACTAAAATAATATATTACTGTATGACTAGACTTATATTACTAATATTATTTAATTGTGTTAATATATAATAAAAGACTTAGGTGGTGAATATTGGTGGGGGTTACAATTTTTGAAAGTAAAATTCATATAATATTATTTGGTGGAGCGTAATAGAAAATTTATATAAAAATTAGTTCTAAAAAAATCTTACTTTGTAAGATGTGATATAAAATGAAAAAAAAGGTAGAGTGTAATATGTAGATATATAAGAACAAAAATTATTATTCAAGCCATACAAAAATTCTAAGGTAGAAAATGTGAGATAATTTATTACATTATAAACAGTGAAAAGAGTGTAATATGACATCTTCTTTTATCGGGTCGGCCGTATAAAAATCGGATCAGTATAAAATTTGTATCCCCTACCAAGCAAGATAAGTCAATACAAAAATTCATATTATATCCCTATACCCCTACCAAGCACTCCCTTGGTCTTAATATTTTACTACCTTATGTAACCAGATGAATATACATGTGTTACTGATGGAGAAGAGACCGTGATTTGAAGATTTACACTCATTTATTTTCATTATTTATTATTTGACTTATTTGAATTGCATGGGCTTTAGTTTTATATTTGAAATTTTTTATTTGCTGAGCTTTTTACCTTTGAGTCAGATAGGATATTTATATTTTCTGTTAATACTTTTGAAGTTATTTTTTTATAAATTAATTTAGTACTTATCGTGTGTCCCTTTTAAATATCACGTTCCCCAGTTACTCATTTGCCTTATATTGTGTTACTGTGCGAAGGGGCACAATGATATTTTGTTACTGCATATGATTGAGTGTGTCATAATATGTGATTGAGTGTGTTACGAATTTCCATATTAAAAACACATTTACCTAGCATAGATTTGACATACGATAAGGTTAATTAAGTTGAAATGATACTCTCCACGTTCTAATACTTATATTAAAAATTGTATTTATATTTTTTATTTATTTAAATTGATTAATATTTTTTATAAAATTTATTTTATTAATTTAAATATTATAATTAATTTCATTAAAAATATTTAAAATGAAGTGCATAAATAAAATTGAGAGTGGGACTGGGGATTACTAAGTTAGAAGAGATCACATTTGTGAATCATCCATTTTGTCGTGCTTCCAAAAATACTGAACACCTTTTCAAAAAAAAAAAAAAAAAAAAAAGCTAAATTGGGAAAGGAAAAAAAAAGGGTCATGCATTTGTTTATTTATTTATTTTTTATGGTGATGGAGAAACAATGGGCGTCATTCAATCCGTACTGAGTCACCAAAAAGAGTCAAATGGCTCATCTGTAAATTAAAGCAAAAGGAAGGGCCATGATTGCTGTACACGTTTGATATTTATTTTCGAAGTGTTGTTCCAAGAAGCAACAATAAATAAATCATATGTTTCATATTTTCAATATATACTATATAGTATTACTGTATCATATTTTTTTTCCCTTTTCCGTGGAATAACGCGGAAATAACAGAGGTGCCTGGCTTCCACTCTTTAATTCTCCGTCAGCGTCAGCGTCAGCGTCAGCTTCACCGCCAGATTGGTAAAACTACCAAACTGTCTAATTTAGTAAAAACGAGTGTAACAAAGGGAAATGTAATTGTAAAACTTGATTTCCGGTGAAAAAAATTAAAGAAAAAAATTGCAAATTTAACCACACTTCAAATACATTAATTGAAAGGAAAAATAAAAAAAACTCATGTTATAATATAGCTCAAAACATATGTTTTACTGCTGACTTTTATTGCATATAGTTTGCTGCATTTTTTTTTCATTTTCTAAATTTTAATTTTATTATTTCTTTTTTTTAAATTATTTTTTGACTTTAAATTAGGGATTACCTTTTCAAATTATAATTTTATTTTCATAACTTTTGATATTGCATAAAGACAATTTTGTCTGCAAAATGAATAAAATTTCTGCATATATACAATTTTCCATTTTTGTATAATATCATGTTAATTTTACATGTACACAAAAAAAATTACATAAAAGAAAATAAAAAATGTATAGATGACAAAATTCATTATTACCAAAAAATTTGACTAAAATCAACAAAAAAATGTGATATAACAATCACCCAAAGAAAAAATTACATTGGAAAGAATCTAGATGAGAATGAATTGGAAGAAGACTTTAATGCCTGTTTGTTATAGGTGCAAGAGATACATAGTCTTTTGAATTCTAAAAAATAAAGAATGTTGGAAATATTTAATAAAATATTAAATATTTGAATATTTAATTGGTTATTTGACCAATTATATAAGGATATAAAAATTAATTTCTCCAAAATTAATTGCTATGAGTGTGTCCTACAAATGCAGTAGATGATTTTAATGTATTCAAATTCACAAAATCAATTAATGATGAATGAAAAATTGAGTCAAATGTTAATAATTTATAATACCTTTATGAGAGAATTTTTTTTTTTTATCGGTAAATGTTATTGGTTAGTAGTTAGAAGTTAGTTCACCAAGTCTCCATACACTCATATCTCCAAGTCAACCTTATATCTCCCTCCTATTCGTTCCCAAAGGGAATCAAACCCGGGTCACCCACTCAAAGGAGGAGCCCGGTGGCCAGGTGAACTAACTCACCTGGTTACCTTTATGAGAGAATTAATTATCATTTCACATTGGAAAATGAAAAGACTAATATGTATGATATTAATATAATTATAATGAAGGATATCAAACTATTGTTGATGGATTGACAATGAAGATTGCCACAAGCATGCGCGCGTCGAGCCGAACGGTGCCCGTGGCAATGGTCTTGGACTTGGTCTTGGATTTTGGATCTTGGGCCTACTGTCCATCTAAATTTTTAGAACACAAATTCTGTGGATCTACCCCAATTAATTCGGTAATAAATCAGACCCAAAGTGGAGTTTGACATCGTTGTACAACTTCATTGAATCGGAAGCTAACTTGTGAATGATCCAATGCTGACTCACTGGACAAATTCAATGAATTTTAAGCTGACTCATATATGACTTCTCATGTCTGCACAAAAATGTGCTAGTTAGTTAAAAACAACAGTTCAACTTAATTGATTATAATCAATTGCTGACGGTTGACTAACACCAATCAACATTAATTGCGGACCGTATTTTTTTCCGATTGTGTCATTCCACAACCTACCAAACACACATCGTTTATATGGAGATGAATATATTATTGGAAAAGGATGTCCTTCGACCTGAAGAATGCAGATGCAACCTACCAACGCTTGGTCAATAAGATATTCATGGACCAAATCGAAAAAAATAATGGAATCGACAATATTATCGTTAAGAGCTTGACAATGGAATTCCATCAAAGAACTCGCCGAATTTTTCATACTCAGAGCTTACAACATGAAGCTCAACCTAAAGAAGTGCATTTTCAGCATCGACTCTGGAAAATTTCTCGAGCACATCGTATGTCAACAGGGCATCGAGGCTAACCCCACAAAGATAAAAACCATTCTCAACATACCGGAACCCTACAACATTAAATAGGTTCA
This sequence comes from Prunella vulgaris, assembly GCA_026898435.1. NCBI lineage: Eukaryota > Viridiplantae > Streptophyta > Magnoliopsida > Lamiales > Lamiaceae > Prunella > Prunella vulgaris. The sequence goes on along the minus strand of JAPKLY010000129.1, from coordinate 98,800 downwards.
GAGGTTAACATATTGCTTTGTAGTGCTAAACAGATTAATCTCCCGGGTTAGGCGATATAGTGACAACTTATATGAAAATGATAAGGCATTGTAGTGTACCTCAACTAATCTAATTTATTGAAGATGTTTTAACCAATATAGATTAGCCAAATGGCCTCTTTGGTAGGAAAAAAAAAAGGAAGAAAAGGCAACGAAATTAAACATTTGCAATATTTGGTAAACTAAATACGTTTTATGAAGTGTCTGGACCTTTTCTAGATCAGTGGTTCTTTTATACAATTTCACCACAATTTATACTAAGGACATTTGAAAATAAAACATGCCATACAAATCCACATGGTTTTATGATTCTAATGGTGCTAAAAAAAGTATAAATATTACATCTTAATTCTTCAAACTTCATCTATTTCCTGCGATTCTAATCTCCATCAATATCATTTGTTCTTCTTCTTCTTTACCTTCTTAATTTTGCAGAAAGTTAAATTAAAATGTCAAATTTTGACATTCAAAAAATGCATCTCTTCTTTCTTCCATTTTAATTTCTCAACAAATCAAAACCATTTAGCAAATTAAATAAGAATTTAAAAAATTGCAAAAACAAAAAAATTATTTTGCAACCAAAATCACAACACCCAACCACTGCCTTTGCCTTGCATAATTGCATTGCTGTTTTTGCCTCGTTGTTGTTGCTTCTTTTATTGCGACACTATCTCTCTCATTTTGCCATCACCGTCCCTATTTCAGTATTCCTCCACTGCCTCTTTGTTTACTCATGATACCAATGGAGGATGGTGAGAACGCCATAGGAAAGCAGAAGTATTTTTAGGCTCAATTTGGATAGATGAATTTTTAATTTGTGGATTTCACACACAAATAACTACTCTCTCTAAGTAAGTAAAATGAATTTACTCATGTTTAAAATAAAGAAATTTTAAATCTTTATTAAAATCATAATCATTTGATATCCCTCCTTTTTACCTCCTTTCATTTCTCCCTCCTTTACTTTTTCTCTTATCTCCATCTCTTTACAATTCATGATTTGAAATATATGTCTTATTAAATTTATTATTTTTTGACAAAAAGTTGTATGAACCCGAATTCATGGTGAACTCTGATTTATCAATTATCACAATTATGTGTATAAACTATCAGTATTATGCATATTCACTATCACTATTATGCATAATATTATTACTGTTAAAAAAATCAAAAATATTTTTATAACAGTGATTACACATAATAGTGATACGAGTTCATGTGAAATCGAGTTCACAAAAAACTCATTCGTATTTTTTAAATATATTCATTTTTTAATTCATCCATCCAAATGGAGCCTTAATTAATTTTACTTTTGAGAAGTTGCCTCTGTTGATCGGGTCTCCACGGCCTTATTGTGGCTGGTACTTGTGTCCAAGGTTTGAAATTTCGCGAAATTTCGTCGAAATTTCGGAAATTTGAGGGTACCGATATGGAAATTCATTTGAACGATTATTTTTCCAAAATTTTGGTCAAATTTCGGGAAAATATAAAAAATTTCGGAAAATTTCGGTTACTATATCGATATCGGTCCAGGGTAATTCAAAATGTGCAGATTATCGAGAAATATCGTGGAAATTTCGATAATTTATCGGTCAAAATTTCGGGAAATAATTTTTTTTTTTCAATTCTCAATCATCGGGACTTGGTACCATTATTGTTTAGACCAAGATGATCTTTCTTCTTTTACATTTGAGGCTCATAGGACATCATTTTGGTATTAGCTGTGTAATATTCAATAATTATGAACAATTGTTGTATCGTTTTATATTTCTTATGTATGTTTTCTTGATATGTTTGTTGTAAGATTCTCATTTTATTGAGATTTTAAGTTCAATTAATGTATTAAGACTAGTAATAATATTGTCTAAAATTTCATGTTAAATTTCCATCATTTTAATGAAATTTTCGTGAATTTTCTATTTTTTACCGATATCGATATTCGATATCGATAATTCCACCGATATATCCATAAATTCAGGGTACCGATATTTCCGTCGATACCGATATTTTCATCCTTGCTTGTGTCTCCACCGCCTCACTAATTATTACTCCCTCCGTCCCGTAGGAATTTGCACCCTACGGGAGGACACATTTTTTTTAAGGAAAATATGTTTTATATATAAAGTAGTGACATATGAGTAAATATGTGTATATGTTTGTGAGTGTGCACGTAAATCAATGTTTCCTTTTTTAGTAGTGTGCAAATTTGTGTGAGACGTTCAAATAAGGAAAGTGTGTAAATTCCTGTAGGACAGAGGGAGTATTAAAACTAGAGGGCAAAAGAGTATTTTTCAATAATATTTTATGTGTATTAGTATTATATGAAATAATCACGGATTGATACAAAAGTAATGTATTATTTTTAAATAGATACAATTTTTTTGCATAATAGTGTAAACAAATATTGAATAATAGAATTAATTTTTTGTATATTATACCTATTTGAAAATAGTGATTATTTTTGTACCAATCTGTAATTGACCAGTATTATATCTTTTGATTTCTATCAAACAAATTATTATAATTCATAATATTTATATTACATCATATCAAATAATTATATAAAATATATTTTTTCCTTTTATCTCGACGCTCCATAATATTTTTTTACCTACTCTCATCTCACTTTCCTCACTTTTTACAATCTTTCTTACAAAAGGCCCAAAGTATAATATTCACGATGAAATTCATGATGATTTCATGTTTCCGCATAGATTAATTGTGTTACACATTTTTCTCCATTAATTAAATTAATTGTTTTGGCTCATGTGTGTCTATTGACGGCACAATTATTCAGAAATTAATTTGAATAAAATTTTTATTGAAAAAAAACAAAGAGAATCATACTTTCCTTTTAAATTGCAAAGATGGATAAACGTACAAAATTAAAAAAAATTACACACCCAAAAACACACTCAGAATAAATATTCAAATATTCTTAAAATTACACATTCACCCCTTTTTATAATAAACCAAAAAAAAAAAATTCTCCTTTCTAACAGCACCACAATTTTTATTCATATTCATCGTAGCATAAATTGAATTGATGAATGCTTAAACATGAAGTAGACAAGTGGCCAAATTAGATTGGATGGATGATATAAATGTTCGAAGTTGAAACTGTTGTAAATAGCACTATTTAATTATTGTGGGGCTGTTGCTATATACTCCCTCCGTCCACGATAAATGGTCCACGTTGCCTTAAACGATCGTCCACAATATATGGTCTACTTATCTAAAATGGAAAACTTACAATCATTATTTTCATTTTTTTATATACATATACTCACTTTTATCCATCACATCAAGTACTTTTTTAATAATTAAATATTTTTTTATACTAATACACTCACTTTTACACATCAACATCAACTTTTCTTAATAACCATAAATTACCAAGGTAGTCCAATTTTTATGGACGGAGTGAGTATTTCTAACCTACCATTAGTCAATGTTGTCAATGGGAACTCCACATCTTGAGTTTTAGACATTCGTTCAACTTTTTAAATTTGTAGGATGATTCGATCGCTGTTCCAACTTTTCCAGGACAAAAGAGATTGTAAGCCTTATCTTAATTTCCCCACACAAAATATCGACCGTCAAAACAAGAAAAGGATGACAGAGAAAACGTGAAATTTGTTTATTGTATGTAATTTATATTATTATACTTATATTTATTTATCTCCAAATCAATCTTATATCTTCCTCCTAATTCGTTCTCAAAAAAAATTAAACCCGGATCACTCACTCAAGTGAGGAACCCATTGACCAGGTGATCTAACTCACCTGATTTTTTTCATTTCTTATTATCATTCTCCTCAATTATCTTTCTATCATAATTAACAATTTTTTAGGAGTATGTAGTTACATAGAGAGGTATTTCGTACAATGCAATTACAATTTAGGACAAATCCAAAGAGTAATTACAACAAATGGCAAAATTTATATGAGTGCACAAGAATTATTAAAAATGCATACTCAAAATAACATGAAGACATAGATAATTATGACTGTGCAAATATTATTAAAATTGCATGCTTGTCCCTCTTTGTAAAGGTAAGGTTTTTTTTTTGGCAAAGTATTATATGAAAATAGTTTATGATAAGTTTATCATGAACAAATTTTAAAGTATCAAACATTTAACTAAGCGTATCAAAAATTTCATCAGATGTATCAAAAGTTGAGGTCAATAAAATTTATGACAAGCTTTATATATTGACCTCAACTTTTGTACACCTGGTGAATATTTTGATACATTTGACCAAATATTTGATACATTAAAATAATTTCATGATAAGCTTATCATGAACTATTTTTACACAATACATATTTTTTTTTTTTGTATTTGAAGGGCAAAATGTGCCCTTCCTTATAATAATTTTTTTATCCATAAAATTTCAAATATTAGAGTACAATAATAGTGATATAATTATCATATAAATAATTATATATCTTAAATATCCGAGACATAATGAAAAAATAGATTTTTATTCCTATTTCATTCAAAAATTCTAAACCAAACACCACAATAAAGTAGTTTATAAGCTTTTTCTTGCAACATTTTGAATTAGCGTCTAAATAATTCATTTAATATAGTCAAAATATAAAATAAAATTAAATAGTTCATACATAAACTAATTTAGAGGCTATAAACTATTTCACAGATATTAGTTGTATTCGATAAAAGGTTTGGATTGAAAGATACTATTAGTTGTTATTACTAAAGCAAAGAGTATATATTAATTGCTATCACTTAAAAACATAATTTTTTTTTACTAGAAGATATTATGAAATGGTGTTTTTGGAAGAATTATTTTCACTCTATATATTCTCTTTAGACAAACACTTATATACAAATTTCTACGGGTCAAAGATCCGTAGAAATATTAATTTTTAAAAATTCGCGGGTCTAAACCGGGTCGGGTCGAATTTGAGTATTTTTTTCCAAAATTCGCGCAGCTTGTGATTTTCGCTCCCAGATATGTTACAGTTGGGGCAAATGCATGTTACTTTAAGGCAAAACGTGTGTTACAACCAGATTAAATGTTATTTTCTACACATATTCATTTATTTTTGTAGAAGTAAATATTTTTTATGCAATGTAACAGATGTATATGTTATATTGTATGTGTAACACATATTTATTCTTAATTAAAATACATTTTATCCTATAGTAACACATATATGCTCATATAATAACACAAATTGAGGAACAAATATGTGTTACAATTAGAGTAAATATGTATTACTGCAAATTTATGTTACAATTGGAGTAAATTTTTGTTACTGCAAATGTGTGTTACATCTAGAGTAAATGTGTGCTACAATTAGAGTAAATGTGTGTTACTGCAAATGTATGTTACAATTAGAGTAAATGTGTGTTACAATTAGAGTAAATGTGTGTTACTGCAAGATCAAATGTGTGTTACTGTATGCACAAACATTTATTTATCCTTATAAAAATATATATTATATTTTATATAACATATATAAGGTATTAAATGATGTATTAAGTACATAAATAACATATTATTAACATAAATCAACAAAGAGAATAAAAAATAAATTAA
>JAPKLY010000129.1:0-93181 GCA_026898435.1 Prunella vulgaris | reverse complement strand
TTAACTAGGGGTAATTAAATAGTGACAAAAGGATGAGAAAGTTGATAGTGGTTGTGACAATAATAGCATCATCCTATAGCGTCAAGCCATGACGACCAAAATGAATTCAACTTTTGACTCTACTTTTAAATTAAAGTTCAAAGAAATGGGGTCTTAATTTATATCAATTTAAGAGCACACTAAATTATTATTATTATTTTTATAATAATAATAATAATATTATTATTATTATAAAACATTTTCAACTCACCGTTGGTAGACTTTAAATTGCCTCAAGCAGCATCATTATTGGCAACTTATGTAAATTTATTTAAAATCAAAATTTTATAATAAGTTGAGTTAAATTTTATAGGTGCAATTTGATTTGCATGAGTTGATTTTGGCGTGAAGACATGAAAGTATCCTATACTCCCCATATCCCAATCACTTTCCACATAAAAATTTGCATATTAGAAAAAGTTTATAACGAATAAATTTTTTATAATAATTTACAAAATTATATTATTAAAACAACAGTGTTCTAAAAGTCGCTAGTCGCTAGTCGGTCGGACAACTAGGATCTAGCGACTAGAGCGATTAGTCGGAAACACCTGATCGGTAATAAAATAAATAATTTAATAAATTAGTAATATATTATGCATAAATTAATGTACTTTAATTGTCTATTTTGTAAGATTTCATGCAATTATTTATACAAAATTAAATTTATTGAGCTTAATTATGAAATTATTATTTGTATTGATATTTTATTAAATAAATTAATTTGGGCTCATGAATTAAATTGATGAATTAATTGGCTCAATTATAATTTTGTTACTCATTAATTAATTAGAAGCAAAATTATGGAGGCTCAAAATCAAATTATTTTTAATTTAATGGTAATTGTATATTTTTGACTTGTTCAAAATAGAAAAGAATAAAAAAAAATTCAGCGCCTAAATCCGACTAGTAGGCGACTTGGCGCCTAGACCCGACTAGTCGGTGTCTAGACGCTGACTAAAGGCCCAAACATTTTTTTGGCCGATTTGAGGTATAACGGGTCGGCCGATTTGGCCGACTTTTAGAACACTGTAAAATAATAAAGTTAATTGAATTAAGTAGAAAAAATAAGAGTAACTTTTATATTGTTATTCAAATATTGTGGGGATAAAATTAAAATAGTGATTTTTATTTATAATATGTACTCCCTCCGTCCCAAATATATATACTTGTTTATTTGCACGTGATTTTATGCAATATGTCGGAGGGTATTATGAGATATTGTGAGGTTCGTTTACGAATAAAATGATTGTCCATATGTTTGTCCTTTTTTCATAATCAATTAATTTATTTGTAAACGGACTTTACAATATTGCATAATACTCTTAAATATATTGTATTAAACCACATACAAATAAATAAACTTATATATTTGAGACGAAGAGAGTATAAATTATTGTGAAACCGATAAAAAAAAGTGCAAAATATTGTGAGACGAAAGTAATATATTTTATGTATGGTACGCTATTAATAAGCAGGTCTATTGATGATCTCACCTTTATTAATAAGCTTTTAAGCCGCGGTGTTGAAGAATCATCTTTTTGCTGGGGCCTAAAAGCATAAACTTGGTGGAGTCGATACTCATTATCTACTTTATCAATGTATAATTCTACTTCTCAAAAAAAAAAAAAAATATATAATTCTACAAAATGACCATTGTATCCTCAAGACCATGAAAATTACAAAGATGCCACCCTAGGTTAATTATATATTGCTAAAAATGGAGACTTATTTAAGTTTTGAATATTGAAGTTGACAAAATTAAATTACTAGCTAATGATTTATTAAAGTACATAATGCAAGGCCAAGTACGTATGGGTGGATTTAAAAAAAAATATACTCCCTCCGTCCCGTAGGAATTTGCACCTTACGGGATGACATATTTTTTAAGAAAATTATTTTATATATAAAGTAGTGACATATGGGTAAATATGTGTAAAGGTTTGTGAGTGTGCACGTAAATCAATGTTTCCTCTTTTAGTAGTGTGCAAATTTGTGTGGGACGTCCAAATAAGAAAAGTGTGAAAATTCTTGTGGGATAGAGGGAGTATATATAATACCCCTCTATATAATCAACATGAGGTAATTTAATATTATTTTTATTGCATCTAATCTAGAACTTTATTATGACTACTTATTATAAAAATAACTTGCTAGAATAAGTCCTCTTTTTTTAATTACATGCATGTGATCAATTTGTTCTAATCTAACCTTATAAAAAATGAGTAAACTTTGGTCTTTGTTATAGATGTACACATGATAGTACTTAGTCCTCTAAATGTTGGGTGATTTCCCTAAAATATTCTAATTACAGTTGGGAAAAAATTATACGTGTTGATAAAATTTACAAAACGATGAGAATATTCCATCATTTTCTTTTTGGAATTAACATAAAATGTCATAGAATTTCTATATCGCAATACGAAAGAGGTGATAAATCAAAACATAATTAAATAAAAGAAAAGACAGATGATTGAATGTGGCTAAAACAACCCCCCCTCCCCATTTTAATTTTGATAAAGATTTATATGAAATGAATTGAGTTAGACCTTGAATGCAATACACATATATATACTAGTACGTAAACCCGCGTATTACGCGGATTATTAAAAAATATTTTTAATATAGATTATATTATGTGAATTAATAAATTTTGATTTCTTGTATATTTATATATAGATTTATTCGATTATATAAATCTATATTTATATAATTTGAGGTTATCTTATTCACATAATATTTAAAATATGAAAATAGTGTATTGCTTTTGTATTCACACAATATTAAAATATAATTTGAGGCTATATTATTCATACAATAATTAAATTTGTATCTATTTGAAAATAGTGTATTATCTTTGTATCAATCTATGATTATTTCTAAAATTTTATTATTATATAAGTATGTTAAAAGAAAATAAAAAACATATCAAAATATATGATTAAAAAAATCAAGAACATAATATTTTATAATATAAATTTTTATTATTATATAGGTATGTTAAAAGAAAATCAAGAACATATTAAAATATTGATTAAAAAAAATCAAGAACATAATATTTTGTAATATAAATTTTTATTATTATATAGGTATGTCAAAAGAAAATCAAGAATATATAAAAAAATGTTATTAAAATAATCAAGAACAAAATATTTTATAAAATTTATTGAGTTTATATACACATGTATTAATGAGTTATAATATATATATATATATATATACATATTTGCGTGTCTGGTTTCTTGAATGTAACATATACGTGTATCAATTATTTATAAATGCACAACACATAAACAATATTGCGGTATATAAATTAAGTACTTAAAAAATATGTATACATTCACAACGCATACACAATATTATTTCTATAACATCTTTGGTTCTAGAATTATAAATAGCTTACGGTATGTATGACACAGAAACAATGATTTTAATTCGAACCTGCAATTAAAACTGAATATATAAAAACAATATCATAATATTTAAAACATGAAAAAAATATTAAAAAGATAAATAAACAATTCAAACATAAAAAATTTAAGTAAAATAGATCTGCAATTGTAGTAATTAAATATTACCTAAAAAAATCATGAAAATTGTGTGGCAATAGAAAAGAAAACAATTCAAACATCAAAATTTTAACTATTAAAAACATGAAAAAAATATATTAAAAAGACAAATAAACAATTCAAATATCATAAAATTAAAATTATATACACATGGATAACGCATACACAATATTATGCTCTAAAATAAATCTGCAATTCAAACATCAAATTTTTAAATCAAATAGATCTGCAATTATAGCTACTAAACGTTACCTCCAAAAGAAAACCACGGAAGCTGTATAGCTTTAGAAAAAAATATTATTTCACCAGATTATTAAATGTGAAATATGAACCTGCAAAAAAAATAAACAATTTGAATATTAGAATACGACGAAGAGAAATAAGAAAGAGCAAGAGACGCACGAAAAAAATAAGGTTAAAAGATGAGAACAATAATATTTATGGAGTTGAAATTTATAAAAGTATAGAAATTAAGATGAACGGTCGAGATTAAAAAATTAGATATATATTTTGATATTATGAATATATTTATAAGATTTATATATATATATAAAATACAAAATGTACGTTCAAGATTAAAACACTTAAATTATAAGGTCGAGATTAATTCTTAATGCCAGAATGAATGAGAATAGAGGAAATTCGAAATCGAGCATTCTGGTTGATTTCAGAACTTCGTCTTTATATAATATTAAGATAATTCTATCTCATCTAAAAAATTGAACTTATAAATAAATGTGAATTACATTATTTGTTCTAGGCTTTGAGGCTGTGGGCCATGGTGTCTGGACCGAAAGAATCACGAGTTTATGTTACGGGGCTGGGCTACTCATGGGTTTCTGAAGACTAAAGCGGCTGTACTCATTTCATTGGGCTAAGTTGCAAAATATCCAAATTATTTGGGACACATTTTTTAGGCCCAAGTTATATGCACCCACAAGTATTTATAGCACGCATACTTAAACATATTATTATATATGATAATATATAAAATGATCAATGTGTTACTCATGATTTGAGAAACTACACTAATGCATCCACCACCTTTTTCATCAAAATTCGTAAATTTTTGTCGCATACAACCCCGCATCACGAACTTCAAATTTGCCGAAAAATAAATGAACTCCACATCATGATTATGATAGTTCGTCGTCATCATTCCCTCATTTTTTCAACATATTTTATAGGACTAGGTTTTATTTTAAAATATTATTTTTTAATATTTTGTTGCTTGTTTGATAATTATATGAATATAGTTGTAATTTACGTAATAAGATTTGTTATATAATGATAATATTATGACAAACACGGTGTATATTTATTTTTCACATAATTTAAAAAAATGTATGAAGGATTTCGACCCTAGTTTAATGAAAATTGATACATTTTCGAAAAAATTCGGAAAATTAAACTAAACTTAAAAAATTGAACTAAATTTCAAAATTTTCTTCTGGATACTGAACTAAATTTTAGCTAAAATTTCCTAAATCTATAACTGTTAAAAATCGAAACTAATTGAACTCAACATTCCTCTAGAATAACAATAAAAAATTTCTAACCAAATCGAATAATCATTTCACAAACTTTTTGTTATTTTAGAGTCATGTTTTTTATTGTTATAGAGTAACAAAGGATTTGAGGAATGATTATTCGATTTGGTTAGAAATTTCTTATTTTTATTCTAGAGGCATGTTTGGTTCAATTGATTTCGAATACTTTTTCGAAAATAATTTTAGATTTCAGAAATTTTAGCCAAAATTAGTTCAACTTTCAGAATAAAAATTGAAATGTAGTTTAGTTTTTTATTTTTTTAAAAAAATTAGTTTAATTTTTTGAAATTTTTTCCTAAAATATATCAAGTTTTCAGCATTAATCTCTATTATCATATTGTGTATGATGATACAACTGATCGTGATTTTTTCATCAAAAGCTTATCTCGGGCAAGACATGAGCATTGAATAAATATAAATCAAGCTTGTAGAACTCCAAATGCTTGCTCGATATCGTTTCGCACATCCTCTTGGTGTTGACCGAACAATTTGTGCTTATAGATCCGTGGACAAATAATCGACTTAACAAATGCAGCCCACAAATTGTATGTCATTTATTAGATAATAAGCCCTATCATTTTGCGACTATTCATAATATAACTAACTTTTGGTGCTTGACCTTCTAAGTTATCGCTAAAAACTGGAGATCAATGAAGTACATTAATATCATTGCATGTATTTGGTGTTCCAAAGAAAGCATGTCATATTCATAAATCATATGATGCAACAACTTCCAAAATGATTGTTCATTTTTCACTTCTCCTTGCATATTATCCAACCCATGCAGTTGGATAACTTTTTCACTCCCAATGCATGCGGTCAATATTGCCTATCATGCCTGGAAAATCACATTGTTCCCAACATAGAGTAGTCTTGCCAAATCTTGTTCATTAAGCTTTCTGAGGTACTCCTTACCGAAGCAGGAAATGACTCATTCTATGAAACTTATGAGAGCATATCTTCTCACAACTGTACTCATTCGCAAGTACACATCTACGACATTAGATGATAACCCATATGCCAACACCCTAATAATTCCAATATATTTTTGTAATGGTGTAAGACGTTGCCTACTAGTGGCATCAAGTTTTTTTTTTTTTGAAAATATTCATCATAGGTAGTAACAGCCTACACTATACGAAGGAAGACTGATTTACGCATACAAAATCTACGGCAAAATATCTCAGGAGTTTATGTTGGATTTTCAACAAAATATTTGTTCATCAAACATTTCTTACCGAACACTCTCTTCCTTTTGCAATACATACCACCACAAGTACAACCCTATTGCCTCATGTGACTGTGGGGCCAAAGCCTCTAATTAAAACTTCTTTTGTTTTCTGTCTTGCATCCTAGAAAAATTATCAAACAGAATAATTTGTTTGTCACAAACTATCCTTTATAAGATACAGAATAAGTCTAAACCAATATAAATAATTATTCAAGCAAATTTACAGTATATAGCAAGGATATGCTAATTTTATTATCTACCAAATGTATATAAATTATATGGGGTACAAAAATCATAAACAATTTTTAATTTCCATGTTACAAGAACCTTCAACTCAACTAAGGAAACCTACATTTAGTATATAATAATTGGAACCACCAGACTTCCAAGATAAATATTTTAATCTTCACCCATCATTCATGAAGACTCGCCTAAATTGGGAAGAAGAAGATAAGCACAACAAACTCCTCAATCAAATCAAAGAATGAAGATGAAAGTTTTTAATTTCACATATAAAAGCAATTCAAAAGATTCAGAATGCTCTATGTGTAAAAAAAAAGTAGGTATTGTGTGAAAATAATTCATGAAAAGCTTATCATGAAATTGTTTTAATGTATCAAATATCTGGTCAAGTGTATCAAAATATTTTTCAGGTGAATTTTGATACACCTGGTTAAATATTTGATACTTTAAAACTTGTTCATGATAAGCTTATCATGAACTATTTTCATACAATACTTTGCCACGTCAAAAAATCAAAGGTGGCTCCCACCGTGAACCATATATACAATGAAAAGGGAATAAATGATTTCGAAAAATGTAAGGATAGTAAAATATGGATTAAATAGAGACAGGTTCCATCGGCATAATTATCGACCATAAAACATAGAGCAGTGAAGCAGCATGAGGAAGATGAAGTTGAGAGAAAAATCACAAAAATTCAGAATTATGATATCTAATTCGATCTATACTAACTCTATCAAATACTGTGAGGCCAGGCTTGACGCGATCATTGACATCAAGTCCACAAATTGTCAAAACAAGAAGAAATGAATTAAAAACAATATCAATAATCAATTCGTCAAATCACTAAAATCTCAGAGTTGGAGCGACAAACCTATTGATAAGTTGATATGAATCAATGAATTTATTAATCAAGATTCTGCGTCTGTTCCCATGATTGAGGTGAGAGAAAAAAATGTCGAGTCAAATAAATTATCTAGGGTTAAGATGATTAGTAGCGCGAGGAATTAAGGGAAACTTCTCAAAGTACACGATATTGAAAACTGGGATTAGATTTACATAAATAAATCAAATAAAAAATTTCCGTATATATGGATTGAATTAAATTAGTGTCATCATATCTCTTGTATATATGAAAGACATCAATTATAAATTATATTGTGGCCCTTACTTATGGGTCACTACATGGGGTTTTTTTTAGTAGTGATGGTGAAATTGTGAAATCAATAGATAGAGTTAGCATGCTGATAATGTGTTTTAGGATAATCATAAAACGTAAAGAACGTTTGGAAGATTACGTTTGGAGGTGTACCAAGCCAGAAGATTATTCCACTATTTCTTGTGTATGAAATCCTTTTGTATATATTATAAACTGTGGTTACATGAATATATGATACATAATGAAATGACTAAACTATCTCACAGACCTCATTTAGTTCATTAGATAAGCTAAGATAAATTAAATTATCTTATCTAATTTGATGTTTGGTTTAATGGACAAAAGCCCAAGATTAATTAAAAGCCCAAAACCGAAATTCAATTATCTTATGAATGGAAGATAATATTATCTTAGGAAAGAGGTATGATAATAATCCATTGTGTTTATCTTTACTAAAATACTCCTCTTATATTGGAAAGGAGAACCATAATTTACTTTATTTTTGTTTATGATATAGAGGGCAAAATTGTCAATTGCATATTTTTTATTATTAATCTTACAATCCAAACATTCAAATGAAATTATCTTACATTACTAATTATCTTAATCCATCAATCCAAATATACTATTTAACTCACACATAACAATCTCTAAATTATAATCTTGCCTAATCTATCTTGAGTTATTTATCTTGTCCATTTAACCAAATCAGGGGTGGAACCAGAATTTTTTAATGAGGGGGGCCAAAAAAATAAATAACTATTCATAATTAACAGAAAAATGTACAAACTAAATATTATCATATGACAGACTAATAAATAATGATATATTTAAAAATGATCATAAGATAAATTTTAATAAAATAAAATAAGTGCAAAAATAAACGATTGTATAAAAATATTATTCAAAAGATGATGATGATAGACAATAATGCACTGGAATTTTTAAATATGTATAGTTGACAAAAATTCATTATAATTTTAATGATCTTTGTTGCACAATATGAGACATGATACTCTTATACTACTATTTTTTAATGATAAAATTGAATAAAAATTATTTCAAATGAGAGAAATTGTAGTACTAACAACAAAAAGTTAATTTAATTTTTTTGAAAAATATAAAAGAAAAAAGGAATTAAATGAGAGAATTAAAGAGAAAAATAAATCTAAATAAAAATTGAAGGAATTGACTTTAAAAAATAAAGCATATTATATATGTTAGATATATATATAATAGTTAATTATATGATATATCATATTTTCATTAGTTATTTTTATTTGGACAAATTTAATGAAGAAGAGTAGCAACCAATTTGTGGTAATGCAATTATTTTAGCACAAATTTCAATACTATTCTTTCAAGGTTCACCATTTATAATATTTATTTGCAACAATATATATACATATATACATACATAATTAGTGAATTTTTTTTTTATGGGGCCATGCCCACCCCCAGCATAAGCATAATTTCGCCCCTGCTTTCAATGAATTGCTTTTGATAAAGACACATAAATATATTTTCCTTCAACAGTTTAATTATTTTCAAGAAAATATTCAAAATACATTTGAAACAGATAGCTAGCTAGTTTAATTCCCTCTTGCATGCACACTCATTTAAAAATATTAGGCAATAAAGTCCAACTTGCATTATATTTTAGGTACTAAAGAATAATTAATTTAACAATTTTTTTTAATATACATCATGTGATGTATTTCGAGTTTTTAGCTCTATTTTAATTTTTGTTTTGATTTTTTCTTAAATTATAAAATACTAATATAAGATTATCAGGTTCATAGTTAAATGTAGAATGTTGAAGAGTATATATATATATATACAATTTTATGAGAAAAGGGGTTACAATACAAATTTAAAAATGGTTTGTTATTTAGGCTATTATCTTTTTAATAGTACTAATACATCACTCGTGCTTCTGCAAAGTCTATAAATATATATAATATTAATTTTTATTATAGTTATTTTTATAGAAAAATGTGAATTTTTTGTCGTTAAAGGAAGTGTAAAAAAATTATCCAAATTTTTATTTAATTTTTTTTACAATTTGTGTGTTGTTGTTGTTTTTTTTTTTTTTATACATGCACATTTTGTGCACGATCCAAACATGCACATTTTGAAACAATTTTTTGTCAATCTCAAAACTCGTCTTTAATTTATTTTCCCTTTTAATATGAATTTATTCTCTTAATCAAATTTTGTGAAGATATTCAATTGTCAATTTTGAAAGCAAAAATATCCAATAAATTATCATGAAATTGTTCGAAATTTGAAATATCAATTATTTAATGATACATATTAAAAATCTCATCATTAATATTGATGTCAACGATATTATATTATTATCTAAGAATATCAACAATAATTTTTTTATTTAAATTATATATTTAATTAATATAAAAATATACAGTGTTATAACATTTAATTTTAATGTATCAAGTTTTAAAAAAGTATTTAACATATCAACTTTTTGACCAAAAAGTATAAATAATAAAATGTAATTCGTATCATGAACTATATTCACATAAAATCTACTGCAAAAAATATATTGATATATTAAATACATATGTTGCTTGAATTTGTTCATTTAAAAATAATAATATAATGAGAAAATACACCAAATAAATAAACATGTAGATTCAAGAAATTGAACTTATACCTCTAGAAGAAGATGAAAATACTCTATCATTTGAGACATGTATATGTATGTATGTATGTATGTATATATATATATATATATATATATATATATATATATATATTTCTCTTGAAAAAGTTCTTAAATTTAATAAAAAAAATTATTAACAATTTATTGGATCAAATTTGGTCCAACATTTTGTTATTATATATGTATCAATTCCTTAATACGAAATATAAACTTGAAATAAAATACATAAATATTTATACACATTATCCATATAAGTTTAACTAAGATGTCAATTTAAATATTGAGGTAAAAAAAGAATTAGATTAACAAAAAAATGTCCAATTAAATAACCTATTCAAACGCAAACGAATAATTTTGATTCATCCAAAATATTTCATCTAACAATTTTATTTAGAAAGAGAAGTAATTTATCGTAACATTTAACAATTTTTATTTCTTCAAACAAAATATAGGTGACTCATCCAATCATCTGTCAATTCCCCAAAGTAAGACAGAGAATCAACCAGGGGAACCCCACAAACCACAAATACATATAACGAACTCGTCGAAGCATATGATGTCAATTGGCTGAATGCGACTGTAATCGAAAAGGAGTTCGAATTCTTCGTCCAAATCTACCTGCGAAATCATATATCATTGTCAAATTATACTGAAAAAAAGTAAACCCTAGAGTGCTTAGTTTTACTAAATATTACAATGAGTTGATGTAATTGGTTTTACTTTTAGCAAGAAATCAAATTAAGTACTTATAGAAGTTGAAAGGAATTTGAATAGTCCATGAATTTTGGTGTAAAATTTGAAATTGAACTCTGGCGGGATTAAACAGTCATCATTACACTTGCATGCCTTTTCTGCATCTGTTTTTATATGTTATACTATCTCCATTACAACTATTTTTTTTTTCATTTTTATTATTCTCCTCACAAAAAATAATAAAAGGGGAAGAAAAATTTGGGATAAAGGGAGTAGATTTTTTCTTCCACCATCCAACCATCACTTTATTATGTCACATGTTGTTACCATTTTGTGCACAAACAACCATTTAATTCATAATTGGATCCAATAATACTCTCAAAATATCATTACTTTATCTATTTTTTCTATGCATTTTCTTAAAAAATATATATATCCAAAGAAATTGTATATAGTACTTTTAATGAAAAGAGAGAGCATATATAAGTGTAAGAAAAGGTCTCACATGAAATTGTGCACTTGTGAGTTTGATGATTAAACAGTGGAAACAGTAAGGATATTGCAATATAGTTTATCAAAAAATTTAATTAGTAAATGGCGATTCTCTGTTTAATTTGAACCTACCCGCAAAGAAAGGTGATGGAAGAAGGGGGAGAAAACAAGTGTAGAATCTGTGAAGATATACAAGGACAACAACTACTCATCCCAAACAAGAACTCAAGAAGTTATGTTCTAGATATGGACACATTAATTTTTTTTTTTCATTATTTGTATTGCATTTTACTATTTATATATTCTACACTAATTAATAGATGCATTTCATTAAAAATTTGAATTTTGCTTATATACTTCATCCATCCATAAAAAATATGCGCACTTTCTTTACTCATCTGTTCACCAAAATTATACATATTCTTTTTATATAAACCATCACTTTATTATCATTCTAAAAAATAATTATTTTATTTATAAGTGAACCCCATAATACATGCGCAATATTTACGTGCCCAACACAAGGTGCATACTTTTACAAGACGAAGAGAATATAAATTTTGTGTGTATAGTATATAAATGTGAAAGTGTTATATGCAATTGGTGCATGATGCATTCACTCAACAATTGAAATTGTTTATATTGAAAATTATGGTTTGATTGCATTGAAAATCAACATCCGACTCTTCAATTTTATTATTGGTTGAAATTGTATTAATCAAATAGTGGCATCTTTCTCCAACTTTTTAAGATTTTTGGTTTTGGAGCAGGAACGTGTTATTGTACGTAGTAGAGATTAAATATAATTATTTTCATTTTTAATAAAAAAAAGGGTGATTTACATATAGGTTCAAAAAAATCATTATATTTACAAATAAGTGTTGTGCAGAAAAAAAATATGCTTCTGTGCAGAAAAAAAATGTGCTTCTGTACAAATATTTTGAACCTATTTGTAAATACAGTGACTTTCTTGAACCTATATGTAAATCATCCTAAAAAAATTCACCTTAAGTTAACCACCCAACTAAAAATTTCAAGTTAAAAATATTAATAATACATGCCATATCACTTTTATCGGTCAAAACAAATATTATAATATGTCATAGGACAAAAATGATCCAACTACTTATAGGATATAAATTAAAATTTGAAATTCAATGGAACAATAACTAAAATATGGTAAAATTACATAAATAAAAATTATTTTTCCTTAATTCATTGACATATGTGTGATGTCACTATGTATGATTGAAAATTTATTATCTTTTCCCAAAAAAGAGAAAAGTAAAAGGCCTTATATTTTGAGAGACAAAGTGGGAAAGTTTGTGAATTGTGACACACAATGAAAACACCTGAGTGGTGACAACACCCCCTCACAATACGCTACTCACTCTCGTCCAAACGCAGCCCCATCAAAAGCACGAACTACAACCAATAGATTATCTATTACCCGCTCTTCAAATCCAACATATTATTATTAATTTTTTGACTCAATAACTAAAAAGTATTTTAAAATAAAATAGATATTATGATATAATTTTATTTTATTTAGGATGTGAAAATGATTGTGGAACGTCACCAAAAGAAAAGTGAAATTTAAGTTGGAACGGACGAAGTATGATTTATTAATAAGCAGAGGTGCCCTTGTATAATTCGTGCATAATTAGTATTGTTTAATAAAAATAATTATTATTATCAATTAATAGCATTTAGTAAAAACAATTGATATTGTTCTAACATAAATAACTAATACTACCTCCGTCCCGTAGAAATTTGCACCCTACGGGATGACACATTTTTTAAGAAAAATATGTTTTATATATAAAGTAGTGGCATATGCATGAGCGGATCTTAATAGTGCCTGCACTGGGCTCCAGCCCAATGCAGGCCCAGAATAATTTCATATACACATAGGTCTAATTAAGTTATTTTACATTATAAGCCCACCCCAAATATTTTTTGAAAAATGATTGCTTGCAAATTTAATATTATTGCATCAAATTATTTTGTTGATTTGCAGAATTTTATAATCCAATACCATTTATTTATTTGTACAAATGTACTTAATTTTTATATCACATATTAAATTCATATTCAATATCAAATAATTTTTTTTTAAACACTTGTTAATATTTTAATACCAAGATTTATTAGTGAGTTAATACCACAAGATTTTTTAAATTTTATTAAAATTTTGAATTCAATTAACAAACAGTGAACAGTGTAGGTCATGATATTTTTCAAGTTAAGGACGTAGGATATAAATTTTAAGTAAATTTTTTATATAATAATTTTATAGTATAATTTAAAATAATATCAATTGTGTCATTATAGTATTAAATGAATACCTTTCAATAAAACAATTAGTATTAGGTTATTAATTAATAGAACTTTTATTTCATATGCAAATTGAATTGATTTTGTAAAAAAAATTATTAGTAGGTTAAGGAATGAAAAAGTTTACATGATAAAAAAAATTAGAATTTTTTTTAGGCAAGTTAGACAATTCCACCATAAAAATTTATTTTTAGGAAATTTTGTAGGCAAAAATTTTATTTCTTGCACTAGTTTAAAAATACACACATAATATAAATGGTGGAATTAATTCTCAATATACTTTTCGATAAAATTTAATGAATCAAGTAATTATATTCAGCCCATCCCACTACTAAATTCTTGATCCGTCCCTGGGCATATGGGTCAATATGTGTATAAGTTTGTGAGTGTGCATGCAAATCAATACTTCTTTTTTTAATAGTGTATAAATTTGTGTGGAACGTCCAAATAAAAAAAGTGTGCAAATTCCTGTTGAACGGATGGAGTATTGTTTATTAAAAACAATAAATTTTGTTCAAGGAAACGACTTATATCAATAAATAGAAATATTTAATATTATTCTAAAGAGTAAGTGTGTGTAGTTGGGGTGGGTGGGCAGGAGGTTTATGATTTGAAAAATTAGAAGCATCCTATCAGGAACAGCTTTCATCCTGCATGCCATTTCCTTCCAATTGGACAAGGACAAAATTATGAATTGATAAATGGAGAGAGAATGTTTGTTTGTTTTTCCTTTTATCAATGCGATAGAGAGAATGTTGGACAGTCTTTTTACTAATTTAAAAATCCATCATGGTACCATTATACTTCAATCACACAACCCCTTTACTTTATTCTCACTTTTAGTGCTTGTATTTCTGGCAAATGTATTACTACCCCCATCACACCAAATTTTAGGGAACAAGTTTTTTTTTAAAATGTAATGTGTAAAATAGGGTGAATTGTGAGGTAGAGATTTTAAGAATGAAGATTTTAAAAAATAAAATTTTATTTTGAAAGTATACAAATTTTTATGAGATTACCAAGAAAAAGTATGTAACCTTTTGCGGGACGGAGATAATAATATAGAGGTCTTTTCAAAATAGATTGTGATAACAGGAGAGAAAACTTTGGTTGTTTATCAAAATAAAATCAGTCACACATAGGAGACCCATCGCAACTGGTGACGTGACACGATTTGAAAATTTTACTTACAAAAAGAATATCATGAAAATTAGAATATATTTACCAACAAATATTCCTACTATTTAGGATATCGATAAATGTATCTAAAATTATTCCGATAAATTTATCAATAAGTAAAAATCAACATGTATATGAAGATTGGAGTATCTTGAATATGTAGATATGCGAGTAAATATCATTTTTGATAACAAAAGATGGGGTACCAAAATCGAAAAAAGTAAACTTTGGGTACCAACAATAATATTTACCCATGCTGTAATAAAAAAGAGAAGACTTTTATGTACATGCTGAATGAAAATCAACATCATATATAGAGGTATACTGAATATGCGTGGGAATCTGCATAATTCTGTTTCCTATAAATCCTTGTCCGTGTTTGACCCGTGAGTGTTGAGTCTTGTCAACCCACGTAACTTTGCAAAAGTTGTCGGGGCCAGTCACGCGCCTGGATGAGGTGCAACTTGTGGGCGAAGCATCTGATGTTGCCTACACATCACCTGTCGCACCCTATATAAGAGACTAACAAGCCTTCAAGTAGAACCATATCACCAGTCGCAATGGGGAGCATAACTGTCATCGCGACTGCTTATCAGAACACTGGTTTTATTCTGATAAATTCTCCATATTTCTTTCTTATTTGCACAATCCATTTTGAGAACACCTCTATATTAATAAATATGCCCCTGTTCCCCTAAACACTCTTACCGCTAAAAAAGAAATTCAAATCTATATATTGTGCAATCATGAAAATATTATGTAATACAGTCTAAGTAACTTAAAATATGAATAAAATATGAAAATAGAAGACAGGAATCCAATTGGTCATAAGATGAACTATAATGAATATAAGTAGTTGGATTAGTCTTGTATGCACCAGTTACACGGTGCAATTCAAGTTCATTTTTAAAAAGTTAAACATTTTATAACTGAAAAGTTAAACAGTTTATTACTGAAAAATTAAACTATGAAAGATACACTTTTCAGTGATAAACTATTTAACTTTTCAATTATAAACTGTTTAACTTTTTAAAAATGAACTAGAGTTGCACCGTGTAACTGGTGCACAAGAGACTTACTCTAAGTAGCCAGTTTCAATATATATGGTGAATAATTAGTTCTACCTGATGTTTGACGAAGTGGTATAAATAATTTAAGGAGTTTAAGTTACTATTCATTAACCCGATATAAAATAAAAAAATTGTTTCAGACGTTTACATTAAATGTATGCAGCTAGCATCAATGATAAAGGTATTTATTTCTGGATATATTTTATAGTTATCAATATTGATATTGGTGGAAATAATATTTCTTAATGTTCATAAAAAATAAAAATATCAGTAAATATTGATTTTTTTCAAAAAAATTTTTGATGCACATGATTAAAAACGAATAATGAATGTAACTGAATGTAAATGACAAAAATACAACAAAATAAGAAATAATAACAATTTATAATGGGTCAGAGGTGTTAAATCCTCGTACATCTATTGTTACACCAAACAAGTATCAAATTCACTAATTAAGTCACTCAGACTTAGGTGATCACACAGATCTTTTATAATGTATTCCCCCTAAAAACTAGGACTCACTATGATTAGTATTCTAGGTGGAACCTAATCACTAAAAGAAACTCACAATTCACAAAGAACTATTAACCTCACAAAGAAAAATCACTACACAAAGTAGATTACAATAAAAAATAGATAAGTGAACAAAAAAAAAAAAAATCTTTCTAAGAAAATCCTAGAAACAATCCTTATGAATCACTGAATAGATAAGAACTATGAAAGCTCTCTAGAAATATTCCTTGTTGTATTGCTTATATTGAATAGTCGAGTATTATTATTGTTGATCCTTTAGGCAAAAATGCGTTGGGAATTTATTTGAAGTTGAATTCATCTCTCTCTCTCTCTCTCTCCCCGGTCTCTAAACTGTTTTCTTCTTAATTCTCATTATTTGTGAGTGAGTGTAAATTAATGTTATATTCATTAACTATCTTGATCTTCATTAATCATAACATAATCTTCTAGTAATCTTTTGAAATTTTGTATTTACAAATGTAAGTTTTAGTTCTCAATTGTAAATCTTGTAATGGTAAGGTTGTCATGTCTATAACTGTTACTTCAACTCTACAGCTGTAAATTCTATTTTTTTTAAATTTTTATTCCTACAAGATTAGCTTAAAAAACATACAACCCTATATTTTGCTATCATCAAAATCTAACTAAAAATATCCTAACAATTTTAAATTTATATATCGATATCAATATATATTTTTACAAATTTAAAAAGTTTTGATATTTTCAACTTCCCAAAACATAAGCCTAATCTATACGGCTATACCTAGTTACCATTATTCCTCCAAACACGCCCTTCCATGTGCCACACTTTAGCCTTTTTCCTACACCACTTTCTTTCATCATCTCCCCACGAAACACTTTGCAAGATTGGGCTCTCATCTTCTTCTTGTTGGATTTTTCTTCTTAATTTGCTCGTCACTTCTTCTTTTCTTGAAATCCCCAATTTAAAATTTAAGAAAAAGCACAAGCCCTATACATCAATTATCTAACCATGCACACACGCTCCCTCTCTCTATATATACACATTATAAATAAAGTTAAAAAAAAAAAAAAGTGGAGATCAATCAAAATTAAAAAAAAAATGGTAAGAGAAGGCAGCACTAGTCTCTCCATCGTCCCTCTATTGCAAGAGAAGTTCCGGCAGTTGCAAAGAATGAAAGAGATGAGGCAAGAGCAGGAGCTCCTCAGGCGACTGTTGACGTCGTCGTTGGAATCCGAAAGATCATACGTCGGTCGTCCTCATGATAACTATGAGCTCGTAACAGATCACAAGTCGTTCTCCCATAGCCATCTTCCTCCTAGTAAACCACATTGCCAGCTTTGGCTCTCACTCTGGCCTGCAGATTCATCACCAATATTCAGGCACGAGGGCCCACCAGCTGCAGTCACGCTTGCTCAAAAAAACTCTGCCCCAGCTGCAGATCATATCGACACTTCTCTTCGTCTGTGAACCCGCCTTAAGCTTAATTAATTAATTTCTTTTTCTCCTTTTTCTTCTCTCAGGCTTAACTTGTAGTATGTATGCATCAGTTACATCGTGTATTGTTTAATTTCTCGTTGAAATATCGTTAGATCGATTGAGGAGGAGGATTAATTAGTTTATAAATTCATTGCACATTTATTAGAAACAATGGAATTAATTTTAGTATGATCAAAACCTTATTATAATTCTAGTGTAATACGTGCACTTCAATTTGAGCCCTAGCTACCAAGTTCCCTGAATTTATCTACTCCCTCCTCTCACGAAAATTTACATTTTTTTGGACGTCTCATAGTAACTTATGTATCCAAAAATAAAATTTTTTCATAAATCTCACTCTCATAATATTTACATATTTATACAACATATATATTTTTTTTTTGATCACACAACAAATTTCTTTATTTTATATATAAAATTTTATCAAACTACTACTCAAAATACTTTTTTTTTATACTATGTGTGCTCCCTCACTTCTTATAAATTTTTGTGGGATGAAGTGAACGCATGTAATGTAATGGATATATGAAGCATATTGATGAATATAATACTCCACATATGTTATATATATACATTTTGATGAGTATAATACGTACTCCACATATGTCAAATACTCTATCCGTTTGGGGTAAGTGATATAGATATTTGCATTTTACATGCACACTTATTAAGGAAAACTAATACTCTAGAGAACTTAAAAGTAGGTGAACTTAATTAGATATATGTGGCGTATAATAAATTTATATACAATTGTTTCTGATTTTCCTTCAATTACCACATTCAAAGTGATCAATTTGGCTTTCTATCGATCGACATTTCGAGAAAAACTTTAAATTTTATACGATTGTTTCTGATTTTCCTTCGATTACCATATTCATCACTATTCAGACTGAAATTAATAAAAAGTAATATACCCCCTCCCCCTTCCCCAAAACCAATTTGCACGTGGCACATTTTTAAGAAAAATATTTTTTAAAATAAAGTAATAGCACATATGGATACATATCTGTATAATTTATAAGTATGAAAAAAATTAATAATTTTTAATAGTGTGCAAATTAATTTGTAATAATACAAAATAGAAAGTGTGATTGATTAAAAAAGAAGGGAGCATAATATAACAGGAAAAAAAGGAAAATCACATTAAAAAAATAAGAACATAAGGCTTGTCAACAAAAATATCTTGCTTTACACACTCAACTTTCAATTTTTCTACCTAATAAACACTCTCGCGCAAAGATGTTAATCATGGTTTTAAAGGATGAATTATAATACTGGGTATTGTGTGAATAATACTCACAGATTACGGCAATAATTTCGTGTGTAATAAATATATTATATTTTATGCAGTGATACATATTTTGATGTGTAGTGTTAGTTTATATACAGTATGGTGTTAGTTCATAAACGGTGCGTTATTAGTTTATATACAATGTGATTTTAGTTTCATTTACTATATCATGCTATTTTAGGTGTTAATTCATATATAATATGATGTTAGTTTATATATACATTGTAGTGTTAATTTATATACAATATTTTATGTTATTTATCTATATAACTAGGGTCACATATTCTTCTAAAATTATCATAATGCCGTATTCGATTCCAACGCCCCTCTAAATAGGGTGTGATTCTTGAATATGCGTATCCAATTCTCTACGTGACGAATTCTACTGCCACGTGGCAAATCCAAATAACTGATATCGAATTCGTCTCGCAAATCCCACTTGTTAATCATTAAATATATCTTTTTCATTAAATTTTATTATTTTATAAAATTTAAATTGACAATATGACACTTACTTTAGATTAAATTTCCTATTATGATATATGTAATGGGCTAATAAAACTTGACTTTATATTTTATTATTTAATTATATTAGTTCATTCAGCATATTAACCATTAGTTAGAGAAAATGTGAATTTTATACATTTAATTTACAATTTTTTTTAAAAAAATTTGTATCCCCGTATTCATATTGTATTGCATCCGCACCCTCGCACTCGCACATGTGCAACATAGCTATATAACAATCAAATCTCAAAATATTCAGAATAAATTATTGTTCATCGTAAAAATTTACTGTATGTATCATTCACATAAAAAATGTATATGTTTTGTAGTTGTAATTGAAGTACATAAGATTAGTGAGCGAGTATTTTTAGGGATGTGGGACAAGTATTATACATTACATAAAATTATGATTTTATTACGAGTATGAATGGTAAAAAATGAAAAATAATATGGGCGAACATGGACGTGATATTTTATTTTTTTGAAGAAAGGAATTCAATTCATTAAACTTCCGGACAATTATTGTCTACAATCGTAACAATTGAGTCAGGAATCGACTCAGAAAAATAAGACTGAGAACAAGAAAAAACAAAAAAAGCTAGACTATGAGCAACACCAATAGTTGTTCTTCTTGTCGAATTAAAACTGATATCATCAAAGCCTTTGCTCAGATTACGTATATCTCGGACAATATGTCCCAGATAAGATAAATCCGGAATATCTCTCCCCAAAGCATGAATAAGCATCTGAGAGTCCGATTCAACCACGATCTTGTGAACCCCTTTTCTACATGCCCATTGTAACCCATGTCTCACAGCTATAGCCTCCAACAATTCCACTGAATCCAAGTTTTCGTTCCTCTTAGCAAAACACCAAATCACCCTATCACTTTCATCACGCAAAACCCCAGCAATCGAACCTCCAATTTCTGCACATAATTAATGAGGTGTCCGGATTTAATTTAAATACCCCAGGAATAGGAACTGTCCAACCATCTTCTATCCGGTTCTGATAAATCTTAGTGTTGACAAAACAACTTTACGAAAAATGTCGCTGGCGAGTAGCACAATAGGAAGAGATCTGAGAATAGGACATTAATTTCCCTTGAAACACTAGTTGATTCCGCACATACCACAATGTCAATAACAATGATATAAATGTAGCACCCAACGAATACGGTAACCTCCCCAGTAACAACCATATCCACTCCGACAAGGATAGAATTTGACGATCAGCTACCTGAAGAAAATGAGAATTAATCCCGAGCGGACACTCTTCCCAAAAAATTTGAACCCAGATGCAATTGCGCAAAGCGTGTTCTATTGTTTCAATCTCTTCACCACATCTCTTACGCCATGGCTCTACCTCAAGGGGAGGACGTTGGAACATAGACGTGATTGAACTTAGTAAAGTAGTGCAATAAAAAGTTGCTCCCAAAAATAAATATGACTAAGAATTAATAATTTCCATATTTGATTTTGAATTAAAAAAAACTCGTTTATTAAATACAAATACAAATTCTTTAGCAATACAAATAAAATAATCAACAAATTAACTTAATTATTTAGATCAGTTAATCATATCAAGTAATATATTCTATATAAAAAAAATATAAACATAATGTACAAATATAATATATTTTGCTAGAGTCGATAATTTGAGCCCAGTACGTACGATGTGTTGGGCCCAACTAACCATAACTCTGAACTAGCTATAAATATACATGCCAAAAAAAAAAAACTGATACTTAATGTGCTCTGGGCTAATTTGACCTGTGGGTTAACGTGCGACCCCATTGATCTAATCAATTTTTTTTTTCATTGTATAAATTTTACTTGATTCTCTTGAAACACTTTAATCTTTGGCTTAATTAACATTTATTAATAATTAGCCTGAGGGAGAGATAATTTTTATAAAAAAAAATCACCAAAGGGTTAAATTTTGAACTATTTTTAATTTTTTACACAATATATATCAAATTATTTATTATTGAGAGATCTTTAATTTAACATCTACATTTAAATTTAAATATTTTAAAGTGTTTTTAACATGAATTTTTAAATTTTAACAGACATATAAAGTCTTTAAAACATTTTGAATTTAACATCTTTAAGTGTTTTTATTAATGTTTGTTATTTGAGTTAAGTTTAAATATTTATATTTTAGATTATATAAGTTTTTGTTTTTTAGTATTTCTTATAAACTTTATTAGTTGTGGTGATTTTAGTATTAACATACAATTATTAAAAATTT
The DNA here is from genome assembly GCA_026898435.1 of Prunella vulgaris. Classification (NCBI taxonomy): domain Eukaryota; kingdom Viridiplantae; phylum Streptophyta; class Magnoliopsida; order Lamiales; family Lamiaceae; genus Prunella; species Prunella vulgaris. Next base: position 70,889 of record JAPKLY010000129.1, on the reverse strand, counting down.
GTGAGACACTCATGTATATATAATATAATTTTCATATATTAATGAAAATTATTACTAAACAAATTAATAAAGATCAAAAGGTAAATGAACAAAATAATATTAATTTATAGTGTTTTGCTATAAATTATCACACAATTTCAAATTAAAATTAATAAATATTCCCTCCGTCCACGAAAAATGGTCCACGTTGCCTTAAATGGTCGTCCACAATAAATGGTCCACTTACTTAAAATGGAAAACTTACAATCATTATTTTAATTTTTTATACATATATACTCACTTTTACACATCACATCAAATATTTTTCTAATAATTAAATACTTTTTATACTAATATACTTACTTTTACACATCAACATCAACTTTTCTTAATAACCGTGATTTGTCAAGGTAGTCCAATTTTTGTGGACGGAGGGAGTATGTGTATGCAGAATCAATAAAATGCATATATTAAAACCAGCAAATATATATACAGAATCAACAAATTGCATATATAAAAATAACTTTTGAATATATAAATATAAATTTAAAATTAGAAAAAAAAAGAAATTTTTTTTTGAAAAAATAATATTAAATATTAAAAAAAGAAAAATATAAATTCTGGGAAAAAAGATAAATATAAATTCTGAAAAATAATATTAAATATAAAAAAATAAAAATAATATATAAGGAGTATTGAATTATGAAATAATAATAATAATAAAATATATAAACTTGTTACTATAAACGTGTAAAAATTTGAATTCAAAATTTCAAATAATAATAAAAAAAAAATCAATTGAAATAGTAAACTGAAAAATAATAAGTTAATAACATTTGAATTCAAATTTTTAAAAAATCAACATAACAAACATATGTGTATTAGTCTTAGCAGATGCCACTGCTGCTATTCTGCATGTGTGCATGTGTGTCAGCGTGTCAGGTGGTTTTTTAATTGCAGAAAAATCAACCGAAAAATATTAGTATATATGCAGAAAAATATTATATATATGCTGATGAAAAAAAATACATATACAAAATAACTACTGAATATATGAATGTAATTTTAAAATTAGAAAAAAAAAGAAAAATATGAATTCTAAAAAAATAATATTAAATATTAAAAAATATAAAATATAAAATTTGAATATAATACATTAAAATAAACACATGAAATTTTTTAATTCAAAAAAAAGTTCCAGAAAAAAAGAAAAATATGAATTCTGCAAAAATAATATTAAATATTAAAAAATGAAAAATAATATATAATATTGAAATAATGAAATAATAAAAAATATATATAAACTGTTACTTAAAAACGTGTAAAATTTGAATTCAAATAATCAAAACAAAAAAACAAATTGAAATAGTAATCAATTGAAAAATGAAAAAATTAATTTAATAAAAATTTGAATTCAAAAATTAAAAAAAAAAGACGTAAATGAAGAAAGACAGGAATGAGAGGAGAAAAAAAAGTGTTCTTTTCTGTGCATGTGAGGAGAGAGACGTAAATGAGAGAGAGTGAGGAGAGAGAATGTGAGGTGAGATAAAAGTGACGAGGGTCGGATGAGAGAGATAAAAGAAAAAGTGAGGTGAGAGAGTCTGAGGTGATAGGTATTTGTATTTTATTAGATGTGGGACCAATAATGATTACAAAAGTGTTCCTTTATGAAATAAAATGACCCTCTTGGGAACATTGAATTTTGAGTGTTCCACTTGGTAAATATGGTATTAAAAGTGGTCATGTTTTGTAATTATTCCATTATTTAATGATCATAGTTGTAAGCAAATAAATTTTGCTACCCCAATTAAATAATGACACGTGTATAAATTAAATAAATATCAATATATTTTATTATTTTAATTTTGTGAATTTATCAAATTAATTCTCTAATTAAATAGTAAAATGATATTTATTGTACACGGTACAAGTCGTTATTAAATTACGAGTCTCCCTGTACTTGTAAATGGCAATAAAGGACTGATTTGCCCTATTTATGAAGACGGCGGTAACCAATCAAGCTAAATATAGTTGATTCGTAAATCCTGCCAATCAAATCAGCATCAGCCAACCAGATCGCTCCACGTGTCAGCGCAAGAATGGAAGACTCTTCACTCTCCACCCTATAAATAGGGGGTGAAGTTCATGCATTTTCATATAACGAAAAGCATCAAAGACGAACGAGCAAGCAGCAATCCTCTCGACGAGCAATCTGCGAGCTAAGAAGAAGATTCAAGCCATTCTTCGAAGATTCAAAGTGTTCTTCACCAAATCTGAAGACGTTCTTCAAAGTTCAAGCCGTTCTTCGTCAAATCCTTCAAGAAATGACGTTCGATCCAAGACAAAGGGCCTCCATCCCTCCGATCAGGTGTTTTTCTTGAAGAACAACTTGAAGATCATCAAGCGTTCTTCAACTGTTCTTCGTCAAAATCTTTCAGAAACATCGTTTGATCCAGAATCAAGGAGCGAATCCCTATGATCAGACGTTTCTACCTTGAAGATCAACTTGAAGACTCTAAGTGTTCATCACCTCCTTCAAGTGTTCTTCGTCAAGTTCGTCCGCAAACACACTTTGATCCAGGAGCAAGGGGCCAAATCCCTCCAATCAAGTGTCTCCAGCTCAAATCTGCCTTGAAGATTCGAAGATCGTTCTTCACCATATTCAAGACGTTCTTCACCAAGAATCTTCAAAAGACCTCGTTCGATCCAAAACAAGACAGTTCGTCCTTAGATCAAGCGTTCAAGTCAAAGTCAAGCCCGGTCAAGTCAAAGCCGACTTCAAAGCCAAGTCAAAGTCAAGACCAAAAGCCAAGTCAAAGTTGAAGGAGAATCAGAGGACCAAGTCAGAGAGAAGAATCCCAAAATTCAAGAAAATTGTTATATTTCAATTTCAAGTGTTAATAAATATTTATTTACACAAGAATTGTTATCACAATAATCATTCTCAAGTTTCTTAAAATCATATCTATAGTGTACCCTTATTTTGCCACATATCATTTGTGATTGCATCTCTTTGTTTATATTATATCTATAGAAAAATTTGTTATTAGTTTAAAAAATTGCATCTGTATTATAAATTAAATATAACTATAATCTGAATAATATTGTTTAATATAACTATAATCTTAACTAATTACATATACATAGTTTATATATATTAATAATTAATATATAATTAAAATTAATTTTTATTTTTATATTAGTTGATATGAATTAAATAAAAATGTATATGAAATATGTGAAAAAGAGATAAATGAAATATATATATATATATATATATGATATGTAAGATAAAATTGATGTGATTGATATTGAATTGTGTGAAATAGGTTTGTAGATGTATAATATGGGGTGAATGTGTATTTTGGATGGAATGAGATATTCAAATATGAAAAATGGATGGGGGAAAATCCATCCTACATCTGGATGTGCCCGTCCGTAAACAAACACTCCCATAGAGATGTTCTTTTTTTGGTTTTAAATGATTTTTAAAAATTGGTTATTTTTTAAATTTAGAATTTTTTTTAATTGGTGTGTTTTTTTTAGTTTAGTAGAATAGATTTTGATTTCATGATGTAAGAAAAATAAAAATAAAAAATTTATTGAGCGAAGTAAAAATATAATAATAGTAAATTGATATATTTATGTTATTTATAGGGGTTAGGATTAGAATTTTAAAATTTTATTTTAAAACCTCAAACTAAAATGGATTTTATATTTTTAAATCCCAATTCAGTTTTTAAATCTAAAAAAGATGTACCCTCAGAGTATGCTTGTTTTGGAACTCACCCGAATAGATTTAGAATTTTCTAACCACGCTCCATACGAATTTAGGATTTAAAATTTAATTTTCAAATCTCAAATTCAATCCATACATAAAAATATTAATTATACGTATTATTATTCTTCCAATACAACTTACTTTTTACCAACACAAATTATTATTTTCAATACAATATAACAATACTCCTTCCGTTCTGGTATAAGTTGCTCGTTGCTTTTGAATACACGGATTAAGGTAAAAATGAAAAAGTATAAGTAATGTGATGGAAAAAGTGAAAAAGTAATAGAATAGTGTAAAAATTATGAAAATAATAATAATAATAAAGTGAATAGTAACTTCCAAAAAAAAGTAAAAAATAAAGGAAAAATATACTCCCTCCGTCCACGATAAATGGTCCACGTTGCCTTAAATGGTCGTCCACAATAAATGGTCTACTTACCTAAAATGGAAAATTTGCAATTATTATTTTCATTTTTTATACACATATATTCACTTTTACACATCACATCAAATATTTTTTTAATAATTAAATATTTTTTTATACTAATATACTCACTTTTACACATCAACATCAACTTTTCTTAATAACCGTGCACAGCAAAGGTAGTCCAATTTTCATGGACAGAGGGGGTAACATTCAATCCGTAAGAATTACTAGTATATTAACCAAGGTCAACACGCGGGAATGAGTGGGGACCACCGATGACCGGTAACCCACCAATCCAGTCATCATATTCCCACCACTGAATTGTTTTCTCTCTCTTCTTCAGCGGGTCAAAGAGGTAAAAACTGAAGACCTTTTAAGAGACACAGAAATGGTGCCTTGAAGGGGGTTAGGGTTTCGATTTTCAATCAACGAAAGAAAGGGGTGACTTCGGGCTCAAATTCAATTCTGCGGAGTTACCTTCGTTACATGTAAAACTTGAATCTTCTGTCCCTTCCTCTTTCTCTGCTGCTTAATGTCATTTCTAAATCTTGTTTTTGAAGTAATTTATTGTGTTTTATTTGTTGATCATACTTGCGAACGCCTCGGAGTTCTTCTTTGTTCAATTATATATGCTGTGCTGAACTTTCAAACTTTTACTTTTTATTTTTGTAGCTGATAAGGTTTGAATTTTATGAATTAATTCAAAATTCGCTACCTGAAATGCCGGAACGCAAGTTACAAATGTTCATGTTGTCGAAAAACTGTATTTGTACCTTGAGAATTATTATTGTTTCAGAAAAAAATGTACGGAAATCTCTGGGTTTTATGAGTTTTACAAGTTATTGTTCGTATAAATAATTGTAAGTGTTAGTTCGTTTCACAAGTTCGATCGTGTAACTCTATTTTCAAGTGAAAATTCTCTGGTTTTATGAGACTGATCTAACCTTCTAACTGCTACCCTTACTGAAATTATTCATTGAATCAAGTGAGTGCTAAACAAGCTGATTTTCACCATGTGTTGACTATGTGCTTCAAATTTGCTTCCCTGGTGTCCAGATTATTAAGAGTATACTCAGATGGGAACATCTTCTGGATCTCACTTTAACAACCAATCCTCAATGCTGCCTCCACGACAACAACCACGGCTTGGAGGAGGTGGGCTTCAGACTTCCCTCTCCTTTGTCACCCCAGATGGATCTCCAAATCTTCGCGACCGAGGCTCAAATTCTGATCAGGTACGTGAATCCCCATCGGAAAGTGCCAGTTCACGAGAAACCTGGCCCACTACTGATGCTTTGGTGGCGAAGAAACTTGAGAAGGAGAACGAGAGAAAGACTGGTTTTGCAGAACACTCTGTTGTCCGGAATGTCTCTAGTTCAGATAAGTTGTCTCTTCGGGACGTGGCTGGAGAAAGAGTGGATATTATTGCGGAAAGAATGCAAAGTCTCCCAGATGAGTACCTGGAGAAGTTTAAAAATGAACTTCTGGCTTTTCTTGAAGGCTTAGGCGGTTCTCAGCTAAGAGAAGAGTTCCTTTTTCTGCAGAAGTTGGTTCAGAGTAGGGGTGATTTGACAGAGAAAACACTTACTTTAGCACACAGGGTTCAGCTAGAGATTCTAGTTGCAATGAAAACAGGAATTCAGGCATTTTTGCATCCAAGTGTTAGCCTTTCACAAGCTTCTCTTATTGATATATTCTTATATAAGAGGTGCCGAAACATAGGCTGTGTAAGCGCATTGCCATCAGAGAACTGTACCTGTGAGCTGTGCTCAAAATTAAATGGATTCTGCAACCTTTGCATGTGTGTCATTTGCAATACATTTGATTTTGAGGTTAACACATGCCGCTGGGTTGGATGTGATTTGTGTTCTCACTGGACTCACACTGACTGTGCCATTCGAAATGGCCAGATTGGAATGGGCCCTTGTGTTAAAAACGGTATAACCTCAGCTGAGATGCTCTTTAAGTGCAAAGCTTGCAATCGGACATCTGAGTTATTAGGTTGGGTAAAAGATGTCTTCCAGCATTGTGCACCAAGCTGGGACAAGGATGCTTTGATTAGAGAGCTTGAATATGTAAGCAGAATTTTCCGTGGAAGTGAGGACCCAAGAGGCAGGAAACTGTTTTGGAAATGTGAGGAGCTCATAGAGAAATTGAAAAGTGGGGCTGCAGAACCTTTTCATTGTAAAGAAATCTTAATGTTCTTTCAAGGTAAAGCTTTATTCACAGCTTTATATTATTATTATGCTTATTTACTGCAGTAGTTGTCTGAAGTTCTTATTGCAGTTTCTACAGAAATTAAAAGCCAGCTGAATTAAAAGTTAAGTAGGCTCTGATTGTTTAACCATTGAACCAATCTCATATGTTCAGCATGAGTAATTACTTGTGTGTCATGTATCAACCTTTTCTTTTGGTATTCAAACTTGTTATTGATGGTGGTGCAGTCAGAGTTCCCCCTGCCCCTGTGCGAACGTCAGCACTACCTGTTATGTATATCTGGTGGTAGACCATAGATGTTTTTCAGATAGGCATCTGATATTTAATGTTAATCGAAATTTATGTAGATTAACCCAGTTTCACCAGCGGGATAACAACGCTGCAACTAGAGCATCTCTTCCTGGTTTTATCAGTTGCATGTTTTGGTGCTACTTTTGTTAATTGGATTGTTATAGTGCATATGCAGGTTCTACTTTATGCCTAGTTAGTATATACCGACTACTGAAGAAAAGTCTCACGCCGAATGTTGGGTTTTTCTGATGTGTGCTTGTCATATCAATAGGTCCACAGTGCATGCATTTTCTGCTTGTCTTTAAATACATTGTTTCAATGTGATGTTAAAAAACATGTGGGGAAAGTAGAATTCTGAAATGTAGTTTCTGGTTCTAAAATTACAGGTTAGTTTGTGCATTTTCTCGAGTATTTCATGCACCAATTCTTAGTACGTTTCTAATTGTCTTGCATTTACCTTATTAGTTGAACCGTCCTCTAGGACCTGCAGTTGAAATTTGTTTATCTGCTTCATAATTTGTATGGCAGTTTTTCTGTTAATCATGTTTTCATCTCCAAGATTCTCAGCACTTCCTCTATGCAACGAAATTATTTTAGAAGAATTATGTATTTCGTTTTACTTCCTAGATACTCCTGGCACAATTATCTAATGAAAATTCCCTACTACCCTCATTCCACTCTTTCTCAGAGCTTGATGACCCCTTAAAGAATCACGACAGTGAAGAAGTTGGCAGGATGATATCCCCCAAGGAAGCATTCAGTAAGATAGCTGACGTAGTCCAGGAAGCCGTTACGAAGATGGAAATAGTGGCTGAGGAGAAAATGCGGATGGTCAAAAAGGCCCGTTTAGCTGTAGAAGCTTGTGATCAAGAACTCAATGACAAAGCTAGGGAAGTAGCTGCTCTGGACGCAGAAAGGGAGAGAAAGAAGAAACAAATCGAAGAGCTTGAGAGCATCATAAGACTTAAACAGGCTGAGTTTGATATGTTCGAGACCAAGGCAAATGAAGCTAGACGAGAAGCTGAGAGGCTCAGAAGAATTGCACTTGCAAAGACTGAGAAGACAGAAGATGATTACACTAGTAGGTATCTCAAGCAAAGATTGCAAGAGGCTGAAACCGAGAAGCAGTATCTGTTCGAAAAAATCAAGCTTCAAGAAAGTTCTAGGGCAACACAGAGCAGCGGTGGTGCAGCAAATGACCTCATGTACAGCAGAATCCAGGACCTCATCAAGAACATGTACGACACATCTTCAAAGGGAGATGACCATTCCTAAGATCAATTAGCAGGTCGCGTTTGTTTGTACATTTTATAAATGTTTAACTTGGCATCAAACTCTAATCTATTTTTTTCATTCATTCCTTTGTTTGTTGAATCGGACAGTTGAGAGATTAATACCCAACTTTGGTGAAAAGTTAGAAGGTTGTCTAGAGCTAAGAAGAGAAAAGTAAGGGTTGTGAGAGAATCTTTGCTTTTTTGCTACTTTTGAGTTTCCTTGGGAATTAAGGTTATGTTTGATTCTTGATGCTTTCTCTCACATCACAAGATTTGGTTTTTTTGTTTTTTTAGTTCCCATGATGCGTACATGTAGATGATGAGAGTAGTTCAGTACTTTACTTGCGCAGCTGTTATTAGAAATCTGTGTTCAAAATTAACATTGCTGGTTGACTATGATGGGTGGCGTGTATGTATTCTCCTGTTGCTATATTTATTTACGATTTGTATATCTATATTTTTTGTGCAAGTATCTTATACAGTGTAATTCAATTTTATTAGTATTAAAATGTTATATAAAATACTTATGAAATATTAAACATGTTATTATTGAAAAATGTATTTTTTAGAATATATTTTTATAATTTTTATGAAATATATATGTTCTTAAAAGTACATTTTTCAATAATAATACGATTTTTCAGTAATAAGTGATACATTTTTTTAAAAATAAACTTGAGTTACGGTGCACCTGGTGCATACAAAATTAAAACATATTTCTTGTTATAATTTATTGAATAATAATCATGAGATATTCACATATATATTATCTCATTTAGGTTCATCATAAATATTAAAATTATAAAATGATGTTGAAAAAAATTGTTTCTGTGCAAATATTTTGAACCTATTTATAATATACAGTGACTTTTTTGAACCTATATGTAAATTATCTATAAAATTTTGTGAGAGGGGTTTCTATCATTCATGTAAGGCCACCTCTAATTTGAGATATATTTATATAGTGCCTTAAAAATAAATTTCTAACTTTGAAATTTTACTTTTATAATGATGCGTTAATATATATATATATTTTTTTTTGTCTTTGCTAGAGAGTGAAGTTGACTACCTCGCTACAAATTGATGGACAACTATGGTGATGTTACGTTGTATGTCACATAATCACAATATGAGTGGTGAAAATAAATTGGTGGATAGGCATTGATTTTTATTTTTTTTAAATAAATAATCTTATGAATTCAAATATATATATATAAGCGGTATCCTGTTCCAGTATGCTTATAACTTTACTAGCATTTCAAATTTTCTATCAATAAATTTGATTTTCCTTATAATATTAAAACACATTAATTAGTTTCTTGATTAGACATATGTTTATTAAATTGTAAATGCATTTAAATACATTCATGTTCTATTGATTAAAATATGATGAAAGGTAATAAATCTGAATTTAATTTCGAAATTCAAAGGTCAAACCTTTTCATAAAATTGTCACATTTACATTTTTTTTATAATTTGTAATATCCGCTACCGTTATGCTATAATTTCGTTATTTCATATGCAGTTCTGGTAATCTATATACTTGATATTTATGATATTACTTGCTTGTTTTAAATATATTCATGACCATATTTTACTGCACAAAATTATTTATGACCAATTCTGTTTAACGTTTTTCTTAGGAACCATAACTTGCATTTTCAGCAAGGACATATTTCAGAAAATCGTTTCCAAATGAGGATACAATAATAATAGTAATCTAGATAATTATGGACTTTAAGATCTTGGTTCCAGATGCGAAAAAGAAAAAATTATTTTTTTTGTAGTGATTTTTTTCTTGTAGATATTACTGTGCGGCTTTAGATTGTAGTTTCGATTTATAACAAGATGAAATGAGATGACATACACATACACATGTCGTAGAGAATTATCGTAATTGATTATATTAAGAAATTATTGTAATTGATTATCTTTAAAATAATAAAGTAATTAATGTGGATACAACTTTATAAAGACGGAATATAACCTTGAGCGGCTACCTACATACGCCTGGCGAAAGCTTCAGTTGCAGCCCAAATGATGACGATCAAGATTTTGTTCACTCTCGTCTTCTTTCTCTTGATATTGCACAACGCTGGTAACAATTTTATCACTAATTTTTACATTTTATGATCTCTGATCTCTACTTCTTATCCACATTTATATATGTGTGCAGTGTCCTTTAAATCGATTTGACGTACGATATATATTTATATTTCAACTTTTCGTCAATCTTCTTCTAACATGATCCTCACCATAAATGAATTTCGAATGATATGATTTTTGTTAAATATTTGAAATTTTGAACTCGGGATGTTTAGTTTTTCAATAGAATTTGTAATGACAATTAGGATGATTATTATGATTGAGTAATGAGGAATAAAAATAAATAAATGTGGTGTTTGTTAAGAGGGACAGTTTGAGGATTACTGCATAGCAGACGAGCAAACCCCGGATGATGTGCTGGTGGAAGCCATGAGGTGGGCCTGCAGCAACGGCGCTGATTGTGGGCCCATTCAGCCAAACCAGCCCTGCAATCTGCCGGGCAGCGGTGTAAAGGAGCATGCCTCTTTTGCATTTAACAGCTACTACCAGAATATGAAGCACAAAGGAGCCTCTTGCTATTTCAATGCTGCTGCTATTTTGTCTGGCATTAATCCAAGTAATTTACCTTCTTCTACATTCCTTTCTTTTTTTAATAAAATTATTGTGACCCGGGTGAAATGTGCGGAATAATATTTTTAATTCTTTTATGAAAAGGGTAAATATCGTTTCCTTCGTATCCAATATATACTTTTTTCCAATTTTAGTACCACGCCTTTGGCCACTCTCAAATTGGTTACAGAGTTCATTTTGGTGCCTTACCTATGGGTATTTTCAAAATTGATCACCAAAAGGTTTACCTTTTCTCGATTTTGGTACCAACAATTGATGCTGAAACGTCTGCATGACTAATTTTGAGAGCGAAAATGATTTTTGGTAACTAATTTTTAGAGTGTCTAAAGGTAAAATACCAAAATCGAAAAATGGCAAAATTTGAGGTAAAAAAAAGTATTTGCCCATATTTTTATATCATCATATCATAAATGGATGGTGTTTTAAATAAGTTTTGGATTTAGGTTTAAAAGATTAGTAAGCATTTGCTTGCTTATTAAGGGATTGTTGTTAGAATATTTAGGCGCACATGAGCCCATGTGAAGTTGATTAATGGATATTAAGGGTCCTTAATTCCATCTTTTATGGATCCCTAGTTAGAAACATGCATTGCCTTTCCCTTTTTCTTTTGCCTTTTCTTTTGCTAGAATAATTCGGTTTCAATTAATCTTATAACTATCTGCTGTGTATATTGAAATAAAAAAATTAACAATATAACACCATTTTATTATAAGCTCATACGAACAAAATTTTTTATATTTTGTTTTGCAAATCAAGTTCACGTGAACTCAATTTTTTAATCTATCAATGTAATGTTATGTTGTAGTTGATATGTACAACAATGACAGTTGAAAAGTGGAACTCAAATCATATAAATTGTTGTCTTTTATTTGTTATTTTCCGTAATATTATCTCAATGAAAGAACTTATGTCTTTCTTTCTTATTTGTTTGTCCCAATGGCAGGCTATGGTTCGTGCAAGTTTGTGTATCTCCCATGAGTACAAAACAGAAAAGGGGATTCTTCACTACATCGTAATATCTAATTAATTTATTTGGGCTTTCAAGTTTTTGTATGAGTTTAACGGTTAAAGTCGGCCTTTTAGACCTCATCTGATTTGGGCCTTTAGTGCAGCCTGAGCCTCAAACATAGTTGTTTCCAATTGGTGCCTTTCTATTTTAGTACACAAGATATTTAGGGCTCATTTGGTTCGTAAGATAAAAATATCTATCCGTCAAAATCATGCATATTTTTGGCGGATAGATACTTTTATCTTACGAACCAAACATACCCTTAATGTTTTATTCTAATACTCCCTCCATCTCAAATCTTCATCTTTCATTCTGTAATACTCCCTCTAGGAATTTGAACACTTTTCTTATTTGGACGTCCAACACAAATTTGCACACTACTAAAAAAAAAAGCATTGATTTACATGCACACTCACCAACCTTACACATATTTACCATATACCACTACTTTATATATAAAACTATTTTTTCTTAAAAAATGTGTCGTCTCGTAGGGTGCAAATTCCTACGGGACGGAGGGAGTAGTATTAAGATTTTTTTGAATATATGAGAATTTTTTTATTTTTTTAATATACGAGAATTTTTTTTAAATGTAAAATTTATTGTGGAATGTAGGGAATTGGATTGAAAATATAAGAATGATATAGTAATATAATATAATATTAGTAGTCGAGCAATCATGAAGATCTACCAACCGCTTTTTTTTTTAGCATTCATTATGGTTGTTTATATTGGAAACTCAAGCATATATGTTATGTGGGATAACGCAAGGATGACGAAATTATGACTTATCCGTTAGACTTGAGAAAAGTTTGGAAAAATATCAAATATTTTGATATATCTATTGGAAAATACTGAAAGTAATGATATTTTTATGATAAATATTAATTAAAATCATTTAATACGGTAATAATAAGTAGGTTCAATAGAGGTGAAATATCTTAATTTTGTTAGAAATTTATTACTTATGTCATGATTTATAAAATTATGAATCTGAATCACTATTTACTCGATTAAAAAAGGGGATTATAAATTTATAAGTTGGTAAATTTTTTATTTCAGTTCATATTATTTGAAATTGGTCTTATAAGTTTGATAATTTTCTGAAATTAATCCTGAAACCGGATATAGACGTTTTCTCAGTCGGTATTATTAATGTAACATTATCCTTTACATATAAAAATTATTTTCCATTTAATTTAAATCAATCAGATTTTTTCTTTTAATTTAAAACTTAATTCGGGTCGGGCCTTAAATAAACTGGGCTTCATGTTATTTCGGGTCGGACTTAATCTAACTTCATTCAAAATCTCTAATACAAAAAACTATCTCCAATAAATCTTTGAAAATCCTAATGAAATTGGAAACTGGAAAATCTTTGATTGTACTATACTAATTATTAATTATAAAAAAATATTTTCCTTTTTTATCCAAAAAAAAACAAAACTAAGTTTTGTAAATTAAAAAGAATATCATTCTCAATCTAAATACACGCATGAGCAAAAGACAGTTTATCATCCTCTTACATTATTGATGAAGAAAATACATGAAATGAACAAGAACATTTAACGATAAAAATTTATATAACATATTTTACCGTAAGTTTTTTTAAAAATAAATTTAAAAAAATCGACGTGCATGCCCTTTGCCTTTACCAGGCAAAGCTTCCTAATCGCGATGTTGATACCCACAACTAACCTGTTGAAATTCTTCCTTTCTTTTTTCTTTTTAAGCCACATAATTTTTTTTAATTGATATGTTAGCTTCAGAAAAATTGAGTAATATATGCCATAAATTTAAAATTTTGCTTCTAAATCGTGTTACTATATAGAGATATGTATATTATTAAAAGATAAAAATTTGTGTTACGATCATATTAAATGTTATTTTACATATACCTCATTTATTTTTATGAAATAAATAATTTTTCATATAATATGAGAGCAAAATATGTCTAACTATAAGAAGAAATATTATTTTTTTCACAAACATGTATTTATTATTATAGAAATAATTATTTTTTCATATAATAACACATATAAAATAGTAAAAAATGTATTATTACATGTATCAATATACTTAGATTTAAAAATATAATAATTAAATTCAAAAATACATATTTATTCTTATAAAAATATATTATATCCTTACATTAAGATGCATGTGTCCATATAATAACACAAACTGGGGAGCAAATGTGTGTTACAATTAGAGTAAATCTATGTTACTATCATAGAAAATATATATATATTTTTTTACATATATTCATTTAATTTTATAGAATAAATATTTTTATATAATATAATGAGTAAAATGTGTGTTAGTATAAGAATAAATATTAGTTTTTCACAAATATATTATTTATTTTTATAAAAACTCATTTTTATCTTTATTTTTTTCTTTACAAAAACTTGTATGAACTCGAGTTCACGGTAAACTCGGGTTTATCAATTATCACTGTCATGTATATACACATATTATGTATATTCACTATCACTGTTATGCATATAGATTAATATTGCTAAAAAAATTAAGTATATTTTCATAACAATAATAGTATATATAAATAACAGTGATAGTAATTACACGTAATAGTGATACGAGTTCATGTGAATTCTAGTTCACACAACACCTACTCATAAATTTAATATTTCCAATCGATTCATAATTATACGAAATTGATTACCGTTGTTTCGTCTCTACCAGTTTATTTTGATTCTCAAATTGAGCACTTATGTTTTATAAAATAAAATCATATTATATCAACATTAAATATGGCAACTGGATTCATTAAAACAGTAACATATACACCAACCAACTCGAGCTCATCAATTATGAATTCCACCACTCCCTCGTTACTTAGTGATTATTTTTACACTTATTTTTTTTTCAACGTTATAATATTACTTTTACATTCAACAAAAAAAAAAATCATATTTAAAAAATTAATAAATTTTTTATTCAACTCATTTACATTAATTTTTTTTAATATATGTCTCATTTCACATGCGAAAGAAATCCTAATACGGAGGGAATATAAAATTAAAAAAAAAAAGACATTATCTCCTTGGAGTAGAAACGGAGAAATTTTTTGCCTCGTAGGCGGGCTGGTATCGGGAATTGTATTTTTCATCCGGTTTACCGTGGAGTAGAGCTGTTATACGAGCCGAGCGAGCCCGAGTAGTGCCAGACTCGGCTCGGCTCGTTAAGCTTATCGAGTCGAGCCGAGCCTAGCTCGTTAAGCAAACGAGTATTTTTTTGAGCTCGGCTCGGCTCGTTTAACACTTCGAGTCGAGTCGAGTCGAGCCCTTACCGAGCCGAGTCGAGCAGAGATCACGAGCAGCTCGTTTATTTTAACAACAATAAAGCAAAAACTATCACCAATTCACCAGTATGAATGATTTGAGAATATGAATTGTATTATTATGTAAAATATTAATATTTTATACCCTAAATTATATAATATTTATAAAATAATCTCTATTTTTCGAGCCTACCGAGCAGCTCGCGAGCCTACCGAGTCGAGCCGAGCCGAGCTCGTTAAGCAAACGAGTATTTTTTTAGGCTCGGCTCGGCTCGTCTCGTTTAACATGTCGAGCCGAGTCGAGTCGAGCCTTAACGAGCCGAGTCGAGCCGAGCTCACGAGCGGCTCGTTTATTTTAACAGCTCTACCGTGGAGCCCGACCTACTTTTTATATATACATACATATATAATATAAGTAAATAAAACTAATAACATAACTAACATATTTATTGGATTTTGAATGTTAAACATGTTTTACTTCTGTAAGTATGTTTCTATTTTATATATATGCATATTATATTTTTATATTTATATTTTTTATTGGTGATTATTGTGAATGATATTTAAAACCATAAAAATAAAATTTACGGAATGAGTTTGAATCGGACCAGTTAACATCCATATGAAAGAAGACCCTGGACCTGGAGCTCTCTTGAACAGGAAACTACTGCTTATTTCCCATAATATATATAAAAGTGTCAAAACTTGGGCCTCACTTCTCTTAAATGCTGTCCCACATGTGTGTTCACCCTTCATTCAATGCTCATATCAAAATGGTTGAACCTACCATTCTCCCACCACATATACTACTATTATATATGTAGTGCTCATCTGTCCAATTTCAATGTTCTTTTAAAAATGATGTCTACAAATTTTAACAAAAAAAATGTGTGTAATGTAATGTTTTTACACTTTTGCTTATTCATTCATGCGACTAAATTTATTATTAAAAAAGAGTAAGTTTTGTGTGAGACCATATGCAGAAGCTAGATGGAGGTACCAACTATGGTATTGTGGATGATAGACAAAAAAACTGATGTCTAGGGAGAAGAATTAGATGAAAATAATCAGAAGTAGAGATAAGATTGAAATCATATAGGAAAATTATACATATTGTGATGAGTTGTAGCATTGATTGGAGTTGTTGATAGGAGGAATGGAAGAAAACAGGAAAAAGGAATGAAATTAAGTGTCAAATAGAGGAATAAAAAAATTAGTTTTATAATCACTAATATAAACTAACAGAGGCTTTTGGAGGGGTGAGAGATGTTTCTCATTTAGAAAATATAAGATATTTAAAGAAAGAGTTGCACCCTAAATTGAATTTTAATTTCAGTCTTTTTTGCAACTTTTCTCAATGGCTTATTATCAAGACACAAGATAATAACATTATGTGTTTTCTCTTTCATATCAGTCTGCTTAGCTTGCGCATCATCATATGAGGTAGATAGTCGTTCATTATCAAGCTTCGACGCCATTACCAAACCATATTGAGTCAGTGAGGCCTTCATTTTCAATTTCAACATACTGAAGTTATTCTTGCCCGTAAATTTTTTCACTTCGAGTTTCATTGTCTTTATCTCTTCCACTCGCTTTCCACAAATGACCGCCACTTGTTAATATCAATTATTCAATCCATAATTGAAACACTTAACAAGAACTGAATGAAATAAGATATACAATAGTAAAATCAAATAAGAAGAAAATAATGATTTGTGTGATTTGATCTTTAAAAGATCTATGTCCATGGAGGATCAGAGCACACTTTACCATCAATATGAGAAATCAATTACAATTTACAACAATTTGAGAATAATTTCTGCAGATTAGCTTTGTTAATGAAATCTTCGTAATTCGAGTTTACATGTGACTTTTCAACTCGATTTCACTAATAACGTCTCGGATTAAGCTTATTGGAATTGCGAATTGTGAATTTTGGAAAGATTTTAGCAGAACTTCGTTAAGGCAGCAAAAAAGCTTGTGTTTATTCTGAATTTGGGGTCTCTTTATAGGCAAAACAACAAGCATGTGGGGGCAAGGATGTTGCCACGCTTTACAAATATCTTACATGTGTCCCCTTACGTGTCTCTTAAGATAATCAGAACAGAAAATCAATCAAAAATGGAAGATTAAGATTCTGGCGATCAGCTACAAATGTGGCGAGCAGCTAATCATAAATTCTTCATGGAAGCGACCAGCTGGTTAAGATGGGTGGCGAGCAGCTGGTTGGGCGAGCAGGTGAGCTGCTCGACTCTCTCATAAATTGAATAACCTGCTCGCCCCCTATTTGCTATAAGGGGCGAACAGCTGACCTGCTCGTCTCCTTTCTATTTTTACTACTGCCCTTCTATTCCTTGTCCTTAATGTGATTCTTCTTCTTCTTTGTTGGTTTTCACTTGATTTACCTGCATTCATGCTTCTCTCTTGTGATCTCTTTCCATTTGGTCAATTCTTTGGGACACGTAATCTGGGATTTCGTTGATTACTTCCTTAAACATTTGGATTAACTTATTTCATCAACAAGCTTAATACTAAAAAACATTTAATTCTAATTCTTAAGCTAAAAATTGTAATTCAACTAAGATACACTTTCTCAATTTGGACGTCTAGATTATGAAGAACAATGCTAAGATGCATTATTTATATGTGTGAATTCAGCCCAGAGGTTGAATTAGCTATTTTAGTCGTTATTTAGTTCAAATTGGGAATTTGTTGTGCTCTGGTTACTACGACAATTGTTACAGATTCTTAATTGAATCTTACAACAGATTCAAACCCATCTATCTCTGATTTACTTGAAAATAGACTACCCCGGGATCCTTCTTAGAACTAACCAAAGTTGTCTATTTAGACTTAGCACTAATTCGTCTAATCCCAGATTACATGACTTAACTTCTTAAGAAATACCTTAACTGACTTCAACTCCGTCGACCTAGCTTAACACCAGATGACCTATCCTGAACTCATCTGATCATACCACAACTGATCTGATCCATCTTTGCTAAACCAACATCCTGACCGAACACAACTGATCCTGAACAGATTCACTTAATCTAAACAAGGTCTTCTGACCAATAGACTTAGCACACCCAGCTGATACCACATATTACATTATAATTTACAAATTCATAGACACACTGATGATTAATCATTTTTAATCCTCTCGAATTATATGAACTAACAAAAATTTCAATTAAACTAGTGTTTTAATAAGAGTTCTAGTATTCGTAACCCAAAAAACTCTAAACATACCCCATCATTTTAGAGATAAGAATAGGCATACATAAAAAGACTAAGTTATCATTATATAAATATAAGATAAATTAATTTATTTTCTTATAACTTTTGTTGACTTTAATTTTAATTTTATAAGTTATTTAATTTTAAAATTAATTCTTTAAATTTGAATCAGTCAATTTTTGAAATAAAAATATTACACATAAAATAGTAATTAAAAAAAATAAAAAAATCAATTACATTCTGTATAAATTTTCTAAAAAATTAGATAAATATTTAAATACTCCATCCGTCCCACTATAAGTTGTTTATGTTGTCATTTTCGTCCGTCCCACTATATATTGCTCAATTGTTTTTTACAGTTTTTGAAAACTACTATTCACTTCTTTATTATTATTATTTTCAACATTTTTTACACTATTTTCATTACTTTTTCACTTTTCCGCATCACATCACTTATAATTTTTTACTTTTTCCATCACATCACTTATACTTTTTCACTTTAACTTAATTCGTCTGCCAAAAAACAACGAGCAACATATAGAGGGACATATTGAGTAATAAATTAAAAATAAATAAAATCTAAAAAAATTAAAAATAAATCAACTAAATTTTCAAATAATCCAATTAAATCTTTAACAAATAGTTTTAAAAAATCTTGTTAAACTAAGAAATTAAATTTAAAAAATTCAAATTTTAAGAAGATAAAAAAATTAAAATATATTCCCTCTGTCCCAAGATAAATTTCACACTTTCCTTATATGGATGTCCCAACTCTTTCTTCATACCCCAAAAAAGGAAACAACTCACACTCACAAAAGTCAATAAAGTACACTTTTTATATTTTATTATTTAACTTTACACTCACATACTTCACTTTTTCTTAATATGCGTGAAACTCCACATATGAAGAAAATGTTGGGACGGAGGGAGTAATTAACTTTTAATTTAATTATTTATGAAGTTTAGTTGACTTTAAAATAATATGATCTTATTAAGCTTTAACATATTTCTTTTTAAAAGTTTTTTTTAAAAAATAAATTTACTGTTTTTTGAAGATTTATATATATATTTTTATATTACTTGATTTTTTAATTTTTTTTAATTTTTTTTAATTTTAAATGATTTCAGATTTTAATTTTTTATACCACTTAATTTAATTAATTTTGAAGATTCATATTATTTTCTTAATTTTTATAATTTTTTTTTCAGATCTGTATATTTTGTTGATTTTAAAGTTTAATATATTTAAATTTTTTATTTATACTTCAAGTAATTTAATTTTTTAATATATATGAAATTTTTATTTTTTTAAATGATATTTTAATTTATACATTTTAAAAAATTTGTAAATATTTGTTCAAAATATATTCATTTTATTTACAAATTAAAATAGAGCCAAAGATTTTTTTTTTGTTATGTTTTTAAAGTAGTGAAAAAGGTGGGAATATATATATATATATATATTTTTTGATGTAGTTATTATAGAAATTAACAAGGTATATTTAATAATATATAATAAAATTTTAAATTTTATTAAAATATATTTAACAAATAGAGTATAGTGGTAATCATTTAATAATTAAGTTGAAACTCAATTCATAAATAAATAATAGCTCCCCTATTGTATCCCTGTCTATTTACTTATTTTTGCCGATACAGAGTACTCCCACAGCCCCACTCCCACCCCACCTAAAAAACCTTACACTCGTCAGTAAAATCCTGCGTCCATCCATTATTCCATTTTAACTTTTTCTGTGGAAAAGAAGAAGAGTGGGATAGATAGTGAGAAACAAAGTTATAATTGGGTTCCCAATCCATCTCGTCTGCTGTAGTAGGTAGGTGAAGAAATTGAATTCACTTGAGCATCCCTCTCTCTTCGCCTGGGTTTTGAGCGTGTGGAAAAATGAATTATGTGGGTGTGGGTGTGAGCCCCGGCAATGTTCCAGTGTCCCATGGCAGCAATTTGAGGGCGATTGACCGGAGAGTCAGGGTCGCCGAACTGGTTTTGCGCTGCGTAATATGTGGCTTAGCCATTGCTGCAGCTCTTCTTATTGGCACCGATACTCAGGTCAAGGAAATCTTCACGATTCGGAAGAAAGCCAAGTTCACAGACATGAAAGCCCTTGTGTGAGAATTTGTGTTTTGTTTCCATGGATTTGATTGATTGATTGATTGTGTTTTTGCTTGCTAATCTTTCTCTGCTTGTTTGCAGTTTCTTGGTAATAGCCAATGGGGTAGCTGCTGCGTACTCATTCCTGCAGATTTTGAGGTGCGTGGTCACTATGGTTAGAGGAACTGTGCTCTTCAATAAGCCCTTGGCTTGGCTCATTTTCTCTGGAGATCAGGTAGCACAATTTTGTTTTTTCTTCCATTAGGTTAATTGCATCTTTTGACCACCCTTTTTCTGGGAAATCTGCTTATTGCTGTGATTTGAGCTGCTTAAGTTTTGCATACATGGGGGGTAGATTTGCTTAGAGGAAATTAAAGGAGGAGAAACTTGTTTTAGCTTAGACAAAAATGACCCTGAGCAATTTTGAAATTTTTGCATTCTCTGTTACTGCGCGCTTGCAGGATTAGAGAAGATCTTGTGTGGTAATTTCAATTTTTTGAGGATCGAATGTTTGTTTTGGGTTTTAAGAACCAGGAGTTGGATTTTGAAATTTACAACCGATTCTAGTTCAGAATTTTGTTTTAAAACAAACCTCACCCTATCTTACTGATTTCAAATTCGGGTTTTAGAAGTCATTTAAAATATTAATCTTGTTGAACACCAGAAGTTGCAAACATATGCCCTCTTTATTACTCCCTCCGTCACATTATATGTTGCTCGTTACTTTTTAACGTAAATGTTAAGAAAAATATAAAATATTGATGCAGTCAATATGATGTGATGGAGAAAAATGAAAAAATAATGGGAATAGTTTAAAAAATAACGAAAATAATAATAAAAAAATGAATAATAGTTTTTAAAAATAATAAGAAAGAAACTGAGAAATATATAGTAGGACATATGAAAATGACAAAATGAAAAACATATAATGGGACGAAGGGGTAATTTTCAATAAGTTGAAGTTTTCTAGCTATACCTATAAATTTTAAGCATCTGGTACATATGCTTTGAAACATTCCTCTATTGAACTGGAAATTTTATATGTTAGATTGAACAAGTGCCAAACTAGAAAATTATGATTAATGCTGAATCCAGCTCATTACAATATCCAAAATAGTAGAAACAGTAGATCGGATAAGCGTTTCTTCATCAAGTAGGACATTAATTAGCGTGTGCATATCGAGCACGGCATGCTACACTAGCAGTAATGTCTTACGATTTCAATTACTCAATTGATCGGCAATAATATCGTGCAACTTCTGCTGCATTATACGCTTAACTAAAAGCTCATTTGTGTTGTATTTGATTGCTCTTTGGTACTAGGTTATGGCGTACTTGACTTTGTCTGCAGTGGCAGCTGCAGCCCAAGCTGCAGTTTTTGCCCAATTCGGGCAAATGGAGCTCCAATGGATGAAGACTTGCACCATGTTTGGGAAATTTTGCAACCAAACCGGGGAGGGGATAGCCAGCGCACTACTCGCGAGCCTCTCATTGGTGCTCCTCTCGGCTATTTCAGCTTTTGGTTTGTTTCGGTTGTATGGCGACGACAATAAAGGAAAGAACAGCGGAGGATGGTAATAGCTTGTAGCTCTTGGCTTGTTTTTATAACATGAAGATGATGTCTATTAATTATGCATGTATTTTGTGCCAAAAAGGGAAATTAGCACGTATGGTGATGTTAATTTTATATCTACTGTTATATTCTAAAGAAATGATGCTTTGTTCTGCTGCTATTATATTTTAATCCAATGTTTCGTTTGAAATCGTTATTGAAGATCACGTTTTTAATGTATTTGTGGGCTATAACAAAGATGGACCAACTCAGATGATGCTAAAAGAACATAATATAAATTTTTGATACAGAGAAAATTACAAAATATTCATAAAATTGATATTAATAGTAATTGTCATGTTTTTGTGCAAAAAAAAAAAAAAAGTGCATGAAAAAATTATATTTTTATGTAAATATTTTTAAATTAATTTATAAATTCTATTACTTTTTCGAACTCCTTTTGATATATTGTTACCCAGCATACAGACAATATCAAATATTTTGAGCAGTCGATCATTTCATATTAAAATTTATAAAGAGCAGGTGTCCTGTAAAAATTGTTTATATCACAAAATATACTTATCGGTATCATGTATTTATTATAATATTTTATATTGTGACTTTAAACTATAAATTTACTGATATCATTGAATACATTTAATGATGTCAATACATACATCTGCAGTATATAAGTATAATGCTCAAATTATTCATATAAAATTTTGTGTTTATTGAAGGTATTGATATATATATATATATATACACACAAATTCTACTGTGCATCCAAGTGCTTGGATTTTAATTTTAATTTTAATTTTAAAATTTTGAAAACACACTACACGCCGCACTATATGTTTTTTTGGCAATTAGGACATTGTAAATTGTTTTTGGGTATTAGCAATTAGGATCATTGGAAAAGAAAAGCAACAGTAGGTTTCTTCTTGTAACAATGAGTTTATTTTAAGTTGAAGCTTGTTGGAGATTGAAGTGTAATGAACACCATTTTTAGGTGATTTATGTCCTTTAAGTTTAGTTTTCATGTTTTTGGTTTATTTCTTTTTTATTGTTATGGGTATTGATGAGTTGTTTTTTGGTATTATAATTTATTTTTCAGGTATTAATTCTTACTACCATGCATCTCTGTAAAACCTTTTCCTTTATCAAAGAAATCTCCTTTTATTATCTCTTGTCTACTGTATTCTTTGAGATTTTAATATGATATTGGACATGCTCCTTAATTAGCAGCCTTCCTTACCATCTCTTTGAAAGATGTTGGATAATGAAATCTCCTTTTACACGTACACACGCACACTCATATATATGTATATGACATGGAGGTTAAGAAAATATTTATATATACCTACAAGTCGTGATGTCACCGTTATCTACATTGCCGGAGTTGGTTGCGATGGCACTCTACAAGTCGTCGGCGTTGATGAAGAAATGGGAGGCCATCAGTTTTCAATTAAAATTTTGGTACTCGAGAGCTACGATCAACGGTAGTAAGGCTTGAATGGGTAGAGGTTGTGCACAATTTCCAGATAAAATTAAAATTTAATTTAGGGTGCACTCCAGACACACACATATATTATATATATGGTATAAAAGAATTTTATAAAATATAAAAAATTTAAATTTACTTACTGTTTAATATCGAAAGTGATATTTCATAAAAATTCCGGTAGTTCAAAAAAATTGATAATTTTTACTCCCTTCGTCCCCCAAATTTATTCCCATTTTCCATTTTCGTATGTCCACCAAATTTATTCTCATTCTTCTTTTATAAAACATTTTTTTATTATCACACTCACAAACAATCATTTTATTATCTAGTGGACACCACAATTATTCCATAATATCATTACTTTATCTATTTTATCTCATTTTTCTTAAACTCGTGCCCACACAAACGAGAATAAATTTGGGGGATGGAGGGAGTAATATTTTATGTATTTGCGCATTTAAAGTATCGTATAGATTATTTTGTGTTACTATATGAGCAAATGTGTGTTACTATAAGGATAAAATATATTTTTATGAGAATAAATATATGTTTCTTAGTTTATATATCACCCATTTAAATCTAAGTATATTACATATGTTATTATATGAAAAAAATAATTATTTCTATAAAATTAAATAAAAATTTGTGAATAATCAATATTGTTCTTATAATAACACACATTTTGCTCTTGCATTATGTGTAAAAATTATTTATTCTATAAAAACAAATGAGTATATGTAAAATAACAATATTTTATAAGATAGTAACAATATTTGTCTCCCAATTTGTGTTACTATATATGCAAATGTGTGTTACTATATAAGCAAAATATATTTTTATGAGAATAAATATGTGTTTTTTAATTTATTCATCATTCTTTTAAAATTAGGTATATTATTTCATGTAATATATATATTATTATATGAAAAAATAATTATTATAATAAAAATAAATAAATATTTGTGAATAATTAATATTTATTCTCAGGTAAGTTAACAATTAGAAGGGTAATATTTCGTAATGCAATACTTAAAAATTCATATTTCAAAGTGCAACACTCTGTGGGATGTTATCCTGCAATTATCAAATCATTCAATTTTCATTTCTCTCACCACTCTCTTAATTCTCTCTCTCTATTTCAAAATTTGAATTTAATTTCCCTACGTTGTTTTAAAAAATCCACTCTCCTAATTCTCTCTCTGAATTTAATTTCTCTCGCCCCTCTCTCCCATTTCAGAATTCACCACGCTGTCCCCCCCACTCTTTTCGCCCGACATCAACTTCTCCGCCTTCTTCATGTAGTCTCCGGCGCCGCCCTCCGAAGGCTTATCCACCGCGTCGGTGCTCTGGACGCTTTCTTCTTTTCCGGCAGTAGGGGCGTCCGCCGTCTTGGCAGGGGCATCGTACTCCGCCATCTTGGCTCGAGGCGTCTGGCCGTCGTGGCTGTTCGTGGCCGGAGCGTGTCTCTCGCCGCACGGCTGTTCATCATCGCCGTCGCTGGGTTCGCCGTTGACGGCGCGCGTCGCACAGTCTCCGTTGCAGATCGCACGCCGTTCCAGATTGCACATCCATTTTTCTGTTTTTTCTTTGTCCTCATTTTTTTGGGTTTTTCTTTTCATTATTTTAACCTGGGGGTGTATCATGGATTGTAGGTTGCATTTTTAGTTTATTTTGTTTTATTTTTTGTTCTTTTCACTGTTTACACGGCTGTGACAAGTATTTTTTTTGTTTGTTTTAATTTTTGTGTTTATTTTGTACGTTGTATTTTTGGTTTAACAGAGGCATGACTTTGTGTTTTTTTTTCTGTATTTTTTAGAGCTTTTTTTATTTTTTTTGTAATTTTATAGATTTTTTTTAGAATATGAATAAACAAATAAGTAAATATGTGTATAAATATTCACCAACAAAAATAATATTATTCACAATTTTGAAATTCGAATACGAATATTCAACTTAAATTTAGCGGTATTCATAATTTTGAAAATCGAATTTAAATATTCAACAACAAATTAGAAGTATTCACAATTTTGCGTGTTTCATTCATTTTTTCTTTTTGGTATTCAGAAACAAATTAGAGGTATTAAGTATTTAAATTTTGACATTTGAATATGTGTATAAAAAAATTCAACAAATAAAAAAAATTGAAATATGAATCTGAATTAAACAAAATTAAAAATTTCAAAATTATAAAAAATTCAAAATTAAAATCCGAATATGTGTAATTTTTTTTGAATATATGATTAATTCAAATTAAAATAAAAATTACGAATGTGTAAAAATCTGAATATATGAGTAATTCAAATTAAAATTTTGTTTTTTTTAATCTAAATACGTTTTTTGCGCGTTGTTTTCATTTTTTTTTTGGTAATCAGAAACAAATTATTGGTATTCAGTATTTAAATTTTACAGGATTAAATTCAAAATTAAAATCCGAATATGTGTAAAAAAATATTGAATATATGACTAATTCAAATTAAAATAAAAATTACGAGTGTGTAAAAAATTGAATATATGAGTAATTCAAATTAAAATTTTGTTTTTTTTAATCTAAATACGTTTTTTGTGCGTTGTTTTCATTTTTTTTGTTGGTATTCAGAAACATTTTATTGGTATTCAGTATTTAAATTTTACAGAATTCGAATATAAGTATATGAAAATGAATTGAAATCTGAATATGTGTATAAAAAAAATTCTAACAAATTTTAAAAAAAGAAATATGAATCTGAATTAAACAAAATGAAAAAAAATCAAAATCAAAATTCGAATATGTGTAAAATATGAATATATGACTAATTAAAATTCAAATTAAAAATAAAAATATATATAATAATCTTAATATATGACTAATTCAAATTAAAAATTTATTTTTTAATCTAATAAAGATAAAGATATTATACCCTTCATAACCTAGTACCACGAGTGCACGTCCATTTTTCGAGACTCATAATTCTAACCATTTAATTATTTCTCCAATATGACTTTATTTTAAAAAAAAAAAACACCTGACTCACAATTTATTAGCAATAACAAGAAAAATGTCGATGATCTTGTGCTCTCTTGGTTTTTTTATTTTGGCCCACCTTCAATTATAATATAGGGGCAGGAGAGAAAAAGCAGAAAGAAGAGGAGAGAGAGGAGAGTGAGAGCCGGCGAAAAAAGAAAGGAGAGGAGAGAGAGAGCCGCCGAAAAAGAAAAAAAGAGAGGGGAGAGAAAAGGTAAGTTCTGGTACACAAATTGATAAAAAATATTATATTAATTAAAAAAGTGCTATGTTTTGAAATATGAGACTATAAATTGTTGCGTTTTGAAATATCCAATTATGTGTGTTATGTTTTTAAATATGTGTCTTATAAATATTGCATTATGTAATTCTTCCTTTGTTTTTATAGTAACACACATTTTGTTCTTGCATTATGTGAAAAATTATTTATTTTATAAAGATAAATGAGTAACACACATTTGCTCTAATAGTAACACATATATGCTCTCCAGTTTGTGTTATTATATGGGCAAATACGTGTTACTATAAGGATAAAATATATTTTTATAAAAATAAATATGTGTTTTTAACTTAATCATCATCCCTTTAATATTGATTCATGTAATAACATGCTTTTTACTAGTATTTTATATGTGTTATTAAATGATTTTTTTTTATAAAAATAAATAAATATTTATGAAAAACTAATATTTCTTTCTATACTAATACACATTTGTTTTATATTTTATGAAAAAATATATATACAAATAAATAATGTACATTTATAAAAATTAATAAAGTATACTTTATTTATTTAACGTCACACTCATTTATGTTTTTTTTTTAACGTGTGATCTCATGTTATAAAAATAGTTATGCACCAAATAAAATTAACAAGTCATTTTATAATAAATATGTTTTAAAAAAATAAATAAATGAGAAAGTTGGGCCAAGATTTCATTAATGGCCCATAAGACCTCTATCCAAAACTAAAATTTCAGAAACGCACTTATCCACCACATTCTTGTTCTCTTCCTTAGTCCTTACACGGCGGCCAGGCACCGCCGCCTCCTCCCACGCCGGCGCCGCCCACGCCTGTGCGCTACATCAGACACAGTCGCAGCCTCGCCTCGGCGCTGCCACACGCGACGCACCCCCTGCCGTCCACGGCCACGCCACGCTGTCAACTGAAGGTATAATTGAATCTGATTATATTTTATTAGGGTTTCAAAATAATCAACCAATTGTATAAATACTGCTTTACAGTTTAAGGAAAATGTATTTTTTTAAATAAAGTAGTGATGTATGGGTAAATGTGTGGAAAGTTTTGTGAGTGTGCATGCAAATTGATATTTTATTTTTAAGTAGTGTGCAAATTAATTTGGAACAACCCAAAATAAAAAATATGCAAATTGGTCTGGGGCGGAGGGAGTATAATATATTTATAGATTTATATCCTTGAGCCCTCATGTGTTTAAAAAATGTCTTAAGCTATAATAAAGTAAGACACGACACTATTAAGTGGCCAAACTCCGAAAACTAATTGCAACGACTTTGGCTCGTGATAAAAAGGAGACCTTTTTCTTTCACTCAATTCAATTCATTATTCTCTTACAAATTTTTTACTATAAACTACTCATATTATATTTTTATTTTTAAAAGTAATTTTATATAATAAATAATTGACGTGTTAATGCAATAATAAGTGTAAGAAGGAGTGGATAATACTCCCTCCGTCTTTCTATAAGTTGCTCATGTTGCCATTTTCGTCCGTCTTTTTATAAGTTGCTAATTGTTTTTTTACTTTTTTTTAGAAATTATTATTCACTTTTTTATTATTATTTTTAATACTTTTTATACTATTTTTATTACTTTTTCACTTTTCTCCATCACATCACTCATACTTTTTCACTTTTTTTATCACATCACTTATATTTTTTCCATCACATCACTTATACTTTTTTACTTTTACCTTAATTCGTGTGCCCAAAAGCAACGAGCAACTTATAAAAATATGGAGGGAGTATATTTTATTTTCTCACCATATTTGGATTTATTAAATTAAATGGACCTTTTTAATATGTGTATTTTGTTTTTGACTTCCTAGGGCGTGCGCCAGAAACGCAGGGAAAACATTAATTAAACCCTCCTCGACCGCCTTCGAATTCTCTTTGACAAATCTTTAAATCCCTAATTTCATTAAATTCGACCACTGAAGACGAAGATCATCATAAACAGCGCTGATGTCCGAGAAATTCTCAGCCACGCTAAGAATTGGGGACTTGAACGATTACATAGCACCATCACAGGGCTGTGTCGTTAAAACTGAGGTGACTTGCTCTTTTGATTACCAGTTACGCTTTGAAAGATGTGATCCATTTGAATTTCACCTCATGCTCATCTATCGGATATTTTCGTTTTTTTGGATTTTTGCCTTGTTTCCGATTTTGTTTTAGTTAACTTTAATTTGAGTATTATGGGTAATTTTGAGTTCTTAGTTTACTTGCTATCATTTCAAGGAAAAGGAAATGAAGTTAGGGATGTAGATTAGAATTTTGTGCTGGTTCTTCACAAATACCCTGAGTGAGCTTACAAGTTTGCTAGAATAGCTTATAAGGAGCTTACATAAACCAAACACTTTGACAATTATAAGGTATTAGAGCATATAACATATGTAAAATAAATTTATCCAAACATCCTCCTAAGCATATTACGTAATTTGTGTTGCTTGCTTTGCCATATTCTCCGTAGTTATTGTAATCATTGCTTGACAACAGAATTCGGGGAAATCAAGGACGGCTCCTAAAGCAGTTCAAACTGAGCCAGTGAAGATCTCGCTCAAAGACTGCTTAGCTTGCAGGTAAATAAATTCAAGATTTTTATTGCCAGGGGTAAATGGATTTTTTGTCGATTTCTACTGGTGCTACAGATTTAGTTTCTTGGGTCCTCCTCGAAATTTATGTGCACATGTGTTTATAAGTATCTGATAGGGATGGAAAGATGGAGGTAGGGAGTGAGGTTATAAGAAAAAAGAGAGTGTAACACTAATTTTGATTGTTCTCACGCAGTGGGTGCATAACCTCTGCAGAGACGGTTATGCTTGAGAAGCAGAGTTTAGATGAGTTTCTTTTGAACCTCAGCAAAGGAAAAGCTGTAGTTGTCTCCCTTTCTCCTCAATCTAGAGCTTCTCTTGCTGTCCATTTCAGCCTTTCTCCCCTTCAGGTAAGATATTACACGTACAAGACCGTGTTGCCTTATTTTGTATAATTTCCACGATGTTGGATGATGAATTGTTGGTTAGTCCACTTCGGGTATATGTTTCTTTTTGTTAATTATTAGTGTTTTTCAGGTCTTTACGAAACTTACAACTTTGTTAAAGTCTCTGGGAGTAAAAGCCATTTTTGATACCAGCAGCAGTCGTGATTTAACACTTATAGAGTCTTGTAAAGAATTTTTAACACGTTATAGACAAAAAGAGTCAGCTGAAGATGAGAGGTCAAAATCAGCACTTCCTATGATTTCATCTGCATGTCCAGGTATGCAATACGTTTTGTAATTGTAGTTAAACTTAAATAACATACTTCCTCAGTCCCAGAAAAGTTCACTTACTTTCCTTTTCAGTTTGTCCTACAAAAGTTTGCTTACAATATTTATTAAAAACTCCACCGTCAAAATCTTCATTTCACAATCTCCACGTACACATCCTACTCTTTGCACTTTTTCTTAATTTATGTGCCTAAAATAAAAAGTACCGCAAGCTTTTAAGAGACGGAGGTAGTACTAATTAACATGTTTTTAGTGTATTTGGAGATTTAGATTATAACATGATATGTTCTCCCTGTTTGTAATTGACGTTTCTATGATATGCAATGGCAGGTTGGATATGCTATGCTGAAAAAACTCTTGGATCTTATATTCTTCCACATATTTCTTCTGTGAAAAGCCCTCAACAAACAATAGGAGCTGCCATTAAAAACCATCTATGCCAAGAGTTATGTATTAGGTAATTTATCATTTCCATCATTGTTATGTACACTTGTATAAACGATGATTGCACCTATAGTTTTCAATTTCATTTTTCTTTCTTTTATGGTTATGCTTATGCATTGAGCAAGAGACATTTCAGCACCTCCCACCTGTATCTAGAAATTTTTGAGTAGGACCTTGAATGATATGTTGTTCTGTGAAATTTATTAGATGTAGCCAGTGACAGGTGCAACAGCACCCCCAAATTTTTTTGTAAACAAACATATATATATATATATATATATATATATATGCATGTTATGGTAGAGTTGGTCAAATGAAGCACATGTATAATGCATATTACTAGTACTATTGTATAATTGGAACATTTATTACTAATACGATTATGATCACATGTATTATATTAATACTAGTTCTTCCGTCAAAAAACTTAAAGGTGAAGCCATCAATAAAAATATTTTGCTTAAGTTTATTTGTACATAAACTGTTATCACTTTTCATTATTTAGATATATGTGCATGTGTATGTTTTTGTTATTAAACTTGTCAGTACTACACATAAAGTTTTAAGTCTCGCCCAAAGATCAAATGCTGGATCTGCTACTGGATGTAGCTATTAATCAGATATGTTACTAGATTTCTTATGGCATTGGGTATGAGTTTTTAGAGGACTTGTTTCTAAGGTTGTGGATATTTTGTATGTTGAGCAGGCCCGAGGAGATATATCATGTCACTGTGATGCCATGTTATGACAAGAAGCTTGAGGCTTCTCGAGATGACTTCACGTTTCAAGTGGATTCTGATAGTGAAATAATTACGGAGGTTGACTCAGTATTGACAACTGGAGAGCTTCTAGATCTAATTAAGGTAATTTTCTGTAATAGAATCTGAATATCCGGTGTTCCATATTTATTATTTCCAGTTATTTCAATACATAGAGAATGTTCATTGGTGCAGATGAAATCAGCTGATTTTACAACCTTGGAGGAATCTCCAGTGGATGAACTGTAAGACCTTAGTTTCTAGGCCATCTAATTATCTAAAGCAACCCATGATGATTCAGGATTAATAAATTTGTAATTTCTTCCATCTACAGATTGTCAAATGTAGATGAAGGCAATCTCTATGGTGTTCGTGGAAGCTCAGGAGGATATGCAGACACAATATTTCGTTATGCTGCAAAGGAACTTTTTGGAAGGGAAATTAAAGGTCCTCTTGAGTACAAGACTATACGGAATGCAGATTTTCGTGAAGTAATCCTTGAAGTAAGTCTGATCTGCCCTGATTGAATGCTCTCTCCCAAATCAACTTGAACGTTTAGGCTTCATAATATGTCTATGATTTCTTGAGAAAATAACTTTTCATATTTTCATGTGTCTTGTTTCCTGAGAGAACTATTCTCCTCCTTGAAATGCAGGTAGAGGGTAAAATAACGTTGAGATTTGCACTGTGTTATGGATTCAGGAACCTAAGAAATATTGTTACAAAGATCAAATCTGGAAAGTGTGAATATCATTTTTTGGAGATTATGGCATGCCCTTCAGGTATACATTTTCTTTGAATGTATATAACTTAATTTAGGAGTTTCAGTTGATGAATGGCCTGCCATAAATCACTCTTGTTATATATGCCCCTTCCACAGGGTGCCTGAATGGCGGAGGCCAAATCAAGCCCAAACAAGGACAGTCTGCAAAAGATTTGATTCAATTGCTAGAGACGACATATTCTGAAAATGTAAGTCTGGTGATAATGCATCTCTGTTTTCGACTTCTTCAGACTAGTCCAAGTTTGAGTTTCATTCTGTTTGCTGGATATATTGGACGATTGTTTGACAACATAGAGCAGCAGGGTTCTCATGCATTCTTGAAAATGGGGATGGATTTTTGTTGTGGATTCCCTTATTTGGTAGATTTTAGGTTTATATAAAAAGGGAAACAAGTTTTCAGTGCCTTCTCAAACTAGTACTCACTCTTCCCATTTTAGATTGCTCAAGGGAAAATGACATGGTTTGTTTTTTTAGTATTCGAAGGTGTAAAATTGAGGGGATATTCTTCCTTTTTACTTTATCGAAAGGAGGTTAGTTTATTGTTTATAGGTGTATTGGAAAATGTAATGCACAAGGTGTAAATAAGTAATGTTTGTATGGGGTTAGTTTGAAAGGGTAGAGATGCTTTATTGCCTTTTTGGATATGAGAAAACAAACAAACAAAAACGTTCCCTTTTTTTCTTTTGAGCAATCTAAAATAGGATGGAGGGAGTAGTAAGTTGATTGCCCTCTTTAGCTTTAGTTCCATCTTCTATAATTATGTATCTTCTCCTCTACTAAGATTGTTTTGCTTATTAGATTTTCTAAAATGTAACGGACATGTCCATATCTCAAGGCTTTCCCGACTTTTTCAGGTATTGGTGGCTGATCCTTTTGAAAACCCTCGAATCAAAAGGCTATACAATGAGTGGCTCGATCAACCTGGCTCAGAGAAGGCGAAGAAATATCTCCACACTGAATACCACCCAGTTGTGAAAAGTGTTACCTCTCAGTTGCAAAACTGGTGAGATGTTTTGTTTTGGCTGGTACATACTGTTGATATATATGAAATTAACTTCAGGGGTCTTTGTTGTTTTTAATAATTTGTAGTCGATAAAATCACAAATTATTTTCAATCAGGAACCATCTTGGTAGACTTGGTTCGAAAATAATGGGGCATATTTTAGAATTGCCTTTTTATGTTCTTGCTTTTACTTCCAGCCTATAATGCACGGATTCTTCAAAAAATATAAGTATGCAGTATCGGATACGCGAAGGGTGCGGGTGCGGGTGCGGGTACGATTCGCGTGGGATTCGCACGGGATACGCCACGTGGCGTATCCCTGAGAATTTTTTTGAAAAAAAATTAGGATACGCGTATCGGATACGTTTTATAGAAGAATCCGATAGGATACGGGTGCGGCGGGGTTTATTTTTCAAAAAAAATTAAGTTTATTTCTTTTTAAAAAAAAATTGAAAGTAAAATTAAATATAAATAAAATCAATATATTAAATAATATTAAAATCACAAAGAAAAAATAAAAAATACGATACAACAAAAGAATATTAAATAATATTAATATTCATTAATAAAATTAAAATATATGTGATTTTATTGTGGAGTTGTGAACTATTTTTTAAATTTTTTGAATTTTTATTTGTGCGTACAATATATGAATATGAATTATTAAGTATGAATTTGAAATTTTTTATATTTAAATTTTACTTGAATTGAAGTAGCGTTATTTATTAAACACGACTAATTTATTTGGTGACTAATTCGAATTTGGTCAATTATGTTATATATTATTTGAATTTTATTTGAACTTTCTAAATTTTGTTAAGTAGTGATTTAAATTGCAAGATTTATTTTAGTTTTAGATTGATTGAATTTTTATTCAAGACTTTTATGATAAATTGTTGATAATATTTGAATAATTTCTTGATATATATATGTGTGTGTATTATATATAATAAAATATTAATAAATAAACGTATCATTGCCGTATCGCACCCTAAAATTTTCAAAAATTAGAATCCCCGCACCCATATCCTATCGCACCCGCACCCGTACTCTCACACACCTATGCAACCCTGCTTCCAGCACACCTTCAAGGGATTTTTACTTATTTGTAGCATATTGGGTCTAGCCATTTCTTGTTGATTGTTTTTTTTTTTTTTTTATTTAGTCTTGTATGCCTCAAGTGAATTATGTAACTTAAGTGTAATTTGTTTAGTTTGAAATTTTTAATATTGCAAATTACGTTATAATCATGAATTATAATTTTTTTGAATTATAATTTGATTTTTTTAAAGATATGAATTATTGGTTGAACTTAATTTTAGTTGTGGTTTGTGAATTTTAAATTAAGTATTGGATATAAGTGATTATTTTATAACTTTATTTAAAATAACGGGCTATTACATACATTAAAAATATTAGCAACACTCCTCGTCTTTAAGCCAAAGCTTCCGATAAGCCGACATCCTCACTCACATCAAACCTCTTTGTAAAAAGTAAAAACCCATAACGCTAATCCTCCTCCACCTACCCAACCCCTGAATTAGTGCATCCGCGGACCGCGTTAGTTTTTGTCACCTCCTAGAGTGCATCCATTAACTATTTCGAACAAGACATACTCTCTTCGTGTGCATAATTCGGTTATTAACTGAAGACTGGACTGAAATATGAACTCAATTCGGTTATCTTAAAATTCGGTTCGATTCGGTTATTTACCGTCATTATTTCGGTTAACCGATATCCGAACCGTATCAATTATATATTTCATAAATACTAATATATTTAATAAATAATATTTATATTTAATAAATAAATAAATTTTTTTGAAGTGTTTGTGTAATTTATGCTTTGTTATTCACTTATTTGGACAAATTTAAAGTGTTTATGTAATTTATGGTTTATTGCACAATCATTTTTATTATTTTAAATTGTATGGCGAAAAATTCGGTTATTACCGAAATCGAACTGAAAATTTCAATTTCGGTTATATTTGGTTTTATATAAATTTGGTTTCTGTTAGAATTACCTTGTTTTGGTTTCGATTTTCCTAATTCGGTTCGGTTACCGAACTGACAATTGCACACCCCTAACCATGATGGCTTTTGATACTCCTCAAAGCAAGATCAGTGCCTGGGAGGAAGAGAGCATACACCACATTCAATTCCTTTTCAAAAAAAAAAGTGAAAATATACAAAAATGCTCTTTTTGACAAGAGCAATATCTATTTTGCCCTTGTCCAACCAATTTTGCCCAAATGGAAGGAGAAAAGTATAAAATACCTTTCACTTAAATTTTGTAAGAATTGAAACACACATCTCCCTCTATCCAAACAATCACCTCCCCCAACCCCTAATTAAATCATTAAATTAACATAACGACAAAATTAACAAAATTAAAGAAATTAACTCTCCCCTCAATTAACGAGAAAATTAATAAAATTAATTAACTCATCCCTTAATTAAATCTTGAAATTAACCCAAGAAAGAAGATGACGACCCTCCCAACCCCCTTATTCTGCAATTTAAAGTCTCAATGGAACAAGAAGATGACGATGAAGAAATCGCCCCCCTCTCTCTCTCTCTCTCTCTCTCTCTCTCGACAATCCCCCTTTCTGCGTGAAGCTCCCCTCTCTCCGACGAAAATGAAGAAATCGACGATTGTGGAGAAAGAAGAAGAAGATGATGATGTAGATGACGAAGCATATTGATGATGGGATGAATCATGGTAATGACGATAACGATGATGAATGGAGGTTGACGATGAAACATATTGATATTGGTTCTCTCCACTGTAATCAATGGCGATTTCCGGCGGGAGTCCCGACATTGGGGTGTGATTTTAGTCCCCTACCCCCACTAAAGAGGAGCAGAAAGATGAAGACATGGTATTGAATTTTGCTGATTAAGAGTATTATCCACTCTTATCAAATTTGTTATGACTCTGTATATTTGCATGTGTATAACAGGTTCATATCATACCCCCACTGAAGAAGAGTGGAAAGAAGAAGACAAGGTCATTTATAAACCAAATTATCAGATGATTTATTGTTATCAAATTTAGTCTACAAGTGTAAATAAACATGTTTATGTTATGGGAGCAAATAAAGTGAAATAAAGATCAGATGAGCAAGTACTGCTGATTAACTGAACATTATACTATCAGCTGAAGGAGGTCAGCTGATAGGTCTGCTGATGGTCATCTGATGGGGTCAGCCGAGATCATCTGGAAGTCTACTGAAAGTCATCTGGTATATCAGCGGAGTCAGCTGAGGTAGTCAGCTGAGGGAGTCAGCTGAGGAGGTCAGCTGAGGTGTCAGGATGATTGGTCAGGGCGACAGTCAGGATGATTGATCAGGATGGTCAGTCAGGATGGTTGGTCAGGTCAGAATGATGGACAGGACTGGTTAGTCAGGATGAAGATCTACTGATGATATCAGCTGATGAAGGGCCACTGATGATATCAGCTGATAAAGGTCTATTGATGAAGGTCTATTGATAAAGGTCTACTGATGATATCAGCTGAGTACTCAAACTCAGCTGAGGACATATCACATCAGCAGACAAAGACAAGAAAAGAGCATACTGACTCTAAGTCAGGAATTAAACTAAGAATCAGTTACGAAGAGGTTTAAATTTCCAAGTTGGACAACTGCAATCAGTTTAACAGAATCAAAACTGAAAACCGTTGGGCTCTGATCATTGTTCATTTTCGGTTGCAACTATAGCAGTTTCTTGTTAGTTGGTTACGATCACAAGCATTAATTAGGGTTTCCATACTCCTATATATATACGCATCTATGTATAGGAAGAATAGAACCAACCAACACAGAAAACACTCAGAATACTCTAGAGAGATCCAAAATACTTGTAATTTGTATCATCTTCCATTGATTAGTGAGAGAGGTGCCCTCATCCGTGGACGTAGATCATTTCTGATCGAACCACGTAAATCTTGGTGTTCTTCAATTTCTTTATTCTAATTGATTTCAAACAATCATTGTTAACTCAACAATTGGCGCCGTCTGTGGGAAAGAAGATTGTTGGTGAAATCAACTGCTATGGCTTCTACGAAGATTGAGTTTGAGAAATTCACAGGAGCGAATGATTTTGGTTTCTGGAAGGTGAAGATGAAAGCTCTCCTCGCACATCATGGATTATCAAATGCTCTGAAACCAGCGGATCAGTGACCTTCATCATCCTCAACAGAACCTGCAAAGAGGCTGGAGATTCTGGACAAGGCTCATAGAACAATCATCTTGTGCTTGGGGGATAAACCTCTGAGGGAGGTTTATAAGGAGAAGACTGTCATTGATGTGTGGAACAAGCTGGAATAGGTGTATCAAACGAAGTCGGTTACCAATAAGTTGTTCATGAAACAGATGCTTCATTCCTTCAAGATGACTGAGGATAGGGATTTGGTTGAACAACTTGAAGAATTCAATAAAACAGTGGATGATTTGGAGAATCTTGAAGTCAAGATTGAAGATGAGGATAAAGTCCTGATGTTACTGAATTCTCTACCAAAATCCTTGGAGAATTTCAAGGATGCTCTGTTATTTGGAAGGCAAGAGAAGATGTCACCTGATGATATTCAGAATGCATTGAAAATTAAGGCGCCTCAAATGCAATCTGAAAGGAAGAACACAAATCAAGGTGAAGGGCTGAATATCAAATTCAAGAAAGGGAAGAAACCGTTTCAGGAAAAGAAGAAGAGGAATGGTAAAGGCCCTGAACCTGAAAAATTTGTGGAAAAGAGAAAATGTTTCTCATGTCAGAAGGTGGGACATCTCAAGAAGAATTGTCCTGAAAAATCCAGGAAGCAAGAAGAGGATCAGAAGGCTGATGTCATAATTGCTACTCAGGAAGGATATGATAGTGCTGAGGTCTTGGTTGTTACTGATGTAAAGCTGAGTGAAGATTGGGTGTTGGATTCTGGGTGCTCATTTCATATGTGTCCCAATGAAAATTTATTCAGGGATCTCAAGAAATTTGATGGTAGATCAGTCCTCTTGGGGAATGATCAGATGTGCAAGGTCAGAGGCTCTGGCTCAATAAAGTTGAGGCTGTATGATGGTGCTGAGAGGATACTACAAGATGTCAGGTTTGTACCTGAGCTAAAGAGAAATCTTATTTCTCTTGGATCACTTAATGTTTTGGGATATGAATTCAATATAAGGAAGGGATTCATATTGATAACCAAGGATAATAACATTGTGATGAAAGGCAAGAAGGTGAATGACTTGTACATTTTAATTGGTAACTCAGCTGTCGGATCAGTGAATGCAGTTATGGGCAGTTCTGATGCTATCTTGTGGCACAAGAGGTTAGGGCACATTAGTGAAAGAGGACTGAATGAACTCTCCAAGCAGAAGGCATTTGGGGATTCAAGAACAATCAAATTGGATTTCTGTGATCACTGTGTGTTGGGAAAATCCAAGAAACACTCTTATGCAAAGGGGCAACATCATACTGATGCTCCTATGGATTATGTACACTCTGACATCTGGGGACCATCAAGAACTGAGACTCATGGAGGTGGAAAGTACTTCATGACTATCATTGATGATTTCAGCAGAAAAGTGTGGGTGATCATCTTGAAGCAAAAGAGTGAACCTTTGGGAAAATTCAGGGAATGGCTTCTTGAACAAGAGAATAAAAGAGGCAGAACCTTAAAACATCTCAGGACTGACAATGGGCTTGAGTATGTGTCAGAAGAGTTTGAAAACTTCTGCAAGGAAAGAGGCATAACAAGGCACAAAATTGTTCCAGCAAATCCTCAACAAAATGGACTTGCTGAGAGGATGAACATGACTATTTTGGAGAAGGTCAGATGTATGCTATCAGATGCTAAACTACCTAAAGTGTTTTGGGAAGAGGCAGATAATATTGCTTGTTATTTGATAAACAAAACACCCTCATCTGCTATTGACTTCAAAACCCTAGATGAGCTTTGGTATGGTAGGTTGTCAGATTACAATAATCTAAAGGTGTTTGGTTGCTTAGCCTTTGCACACATAAGGCAGGATAAGTTGGAACCAAGGGCTCTGAAGTGCATCTTCCTGGGATATCCAAAAGGTGTCAAGGGTTATAGATTGTGGTGTCTTGAAGCTGGACACAAGAAGTGTATTGTCAGCAGAGATGTGACTTTCAATGAGAAAGTTATGGGATATGATACATCTGAAAATACTCAGGATGCTGAGGATAATCCCATAATCAGACATACACCAGTTCAGGTGGAGCATACAACCAGGATTGTGAATGAAGATCAGGCTCAGGACAACTCTGATATCAGGAATCCACAAGCAGATCAGTCTGATGCATCAGCAGATAGTGATTCTGAAGATCAAACTGAAAATTCAGATGAAGAGGGTCAAGATTTGAGAAACTACAGTCTGGCCAGGGATAGACATAGGAGAAGCATTCATCCACCAATTAGGTTTGGGCAAGCTGACATGATCTCATATGCCTTATCAGTGGCAGAAGAAGTAGAGTATCAAGAACCTGAAACTTATGCTGATGCAGTGACAAGAAAGGATAAAGATCAGTGGATTTCAGCTATGAAAGAGGAGTTAAATTCACTTGAAAAGAACAATACATAGGTTCTTGTGAATAAAAAAAAAAGGACAGAAGGTTGTCAACTCAAGATGGATATTCAAGAAAAAGTCTGAAATTGGGTTAGATGGACTGGAGCTGATCAGATACAAGGCAAGATTGGTTGCAAAGGGATTTACTCAGAGAGAAGGAATAGACTTCAATGAAGTATTCTCACCAGTTGTGAAGCACTGCTCAATAAGGATCTTATTGTCTAAGGTGAATCAAGATGGACTAGAGTTACAACAGCTGGATGTCAAAACTGTATTTCTACATGGAGAGCTTGAAGAAACCATTTATATGCAGCAGCCTGAGGGGTTCATACTATCAGAAAATGAAGGAAAGGTATGTTTGCTGAAGAAGTCATTGTATGGACTTAAGCAAAGCCCAAGACAGTGGTATAAAAGGTTTGATAGCTTCTTGATGTCAATAGGCTTCATAAGATGCAAGTATGATAGCTGTGTGTACATAGAAAAACAAGGCTCTGAGGTACTTACATATCTATTACTTTATGTGGATGATATGCTAATTGCTAGCAAAAGTCTTGGAAGAATTCAGAAACTGAAGGATAAGCTCAGTTCAACCTTTGACATGAAAGACCTTAAAAGTGCTAAGAGAATTCTTGGTATGGATATTATCAGGAACAAGTCAGCTGGAAGGATGTTCTTGACTCAGCAGGACTACATACTGAAAGTCTTGAGAAGATTCAATATGCATGAGTCAAGATCAGTCTCTACTCCTCTTGGATAACATTTCAAACTGATAGCTGATCAATGTCCCAGGAGTGATCAGGAGAAGTCTCAGATGAACAAGATACCTTATTCAAATGGAGTTGGAAGCATAATGTATTGCATGGTTTGCAGCAGACCTGATATTGCTCATGCAGTGAGTATGGTTAGCAGGTTTATGACTAATCCTGGAAAGGCACATTGGGAAGCTTTCAAGTGGATAATGAGATATTTGAAAGGTTCAACACATCTGGGATTACTGTTTGAGAGGACTCAGGATATCAAACAACCTCTACAAGGCTTTGTAAATTCTGACTATGCTGGAAGCATAGATACAAGAAAGTCTCTGACTGGATATGTGTTTACATTTTATGGCACAACCATCAGTTGGAGGGCTGCATTACAGTCAGTGGTTACATTGTCAACCACTGAAGCTGAGTACATTGCAGTAACAGAAGCAGTAAAGGAGGCTATGTGGCTGAAGGGTATTATCAGGGAATTTGGATCAGACAAGATGAAGTTACTGTGCAATGTGATAACCAAAGTGCCATTCACTTAGTCAAGCATCAGGTCTTTCATGAAAGATCTAAACATATTGATGTGAGGCTTCACTTTGTGAGAGATGTGGTGGAAAAGAAGGTAATCACAATACAGAAAGTTTCAACTGATGACGATGCTGCTGATATGCTCACTAAGGTTATTGATTAGGGTCATATTTGCATCAATTTGTGCTCATTTTAAGGTGAATTTCTAGAATTTTGTATGCATTTAGGACCTTAATTGCTATCTATTTTGTTGCTAATCAATTGTGCAAAGAGATGTGCTCTGTTATTGATTAAATGAGCTTTAGTGTTGAAAATTTAATTTAATTTTAATTTAATTGAAAAATTGAGTTAGAATTAATTAAATTGAAATATTGAATTTCCTGGAAGAGCATTTATTTTGTTTTGATATGAGGTTTGATTTTGGTGTGCACAGGTATAGTACGTGGCCCACTCACCCCATCTTCATTCACCCATACTCACTACTGTCAAACAGCTAACATCTCTGAAACCGCCAGAAACAACCCAACAACACACCTCTCAATTACACAAACACCAGCCACAATTTCAGAAACCATCCACTGCTCGTCTCAATCGATGCGTCGCACAGCACACACGCGACTCCACCTCTGCCCAGCTCGAGATCGCCGTACGCCTGATGCCCAGAATCGCCCCTGCCGTCAATTGGAAACAGCCGCGCCTAACCGTTCTCTCACTTCTAACCGCCGCGCCGTCGTCGCCCATGGAATCGCACTACTACGTCGACAACCGTCCGCTGCCAGTCGCACCAACTCCCTGCCGCCATCAGTCGCTGCGCCTGAAACCGTTCTAGCTCTCAATAGTCGGATTCCTCTCTCCGTCACAGCCGATACTCACCGATTCGTCATCAACACCATTCCTCCGCCGCACGTCTCTGCCACCACCATAGACCCAGCCTGAAAACCGCCGTCGCCTACCACCACTGCTCTCCTCTCCGTCTGCAACCTTCGCCGTCGTACACACAGCCCATAACCAGAGTCCCTTGTTGAAAAAGAAGGAATTTGGGCCAAGGTTATTTTAATTGGTAAGCCCAATGTCAATTTAAAATACTGAGGCCCATTTGCTAAGCCCATTGTTGCTTATAAAAGGGATTTTTGACGTATTACTCTGGGATATCTCGCCACTAGGGCAGTAGATTAGGAACTAGGTTCTGCGATTAATTTCATAGTTTTTCAGGGATTTTAGGGATTAAACAATTTCTGATTTTGTTGATTTTTCAATTCTTGTTTTGAAGATTTTTCAAGCACAGTAGATTAGTAATTTCTTCATATTGGCAGCAACTTTATTTTGGAATTTTCAGAAATTTTTGTTATTTCAGTGATTTTAATTTCAAGTTCTTATTTAGGGTTCATGCTTATTTGTTATTTCAGTAATTCCATGTTAGATTCATTTATGTTTTCGTTAATTTCTATTATTTCATTTATTCATGTTATGCCTTTTGTCTCAGTTAGTTTTAGTAATTCTAGTCTCATTTTTAGTCTATTTATTTTATCTTGAATTATGCCCGTTATCTCAGTTAGTCCTGTTGATCCTTTAGTTATGATTTAAATCTTTTTGCTTTGGGTGGAATACACCTGAAGCAGGCACATTTTAGTTAGATTCTTAGCTTCCTTTATTTTATTTTTGCTTAATTTTGTAAGTAGATAGAAACTCAATTCCTGCATTTTCAATCTAGTTTATTTGATTTCACGACTCACACATAATTCTTAGGATTAGATTTATCTAATTGCTTCCCGTGGATTCGATATTTATAACTTGGTCAGCTTACCACTACACGATCCTATACACTTGTAGGAAAGTGCATTTGTGTGCGAACACAAATCGCTAGTCAGTTATACCAAGTTCAAAATTCAACTACTGCTTGGAGATGGTTAAGGTACAGTCATGGGATGTGTCTTAATACTAGTGTGATGTGAAGGTTAGGTGGAGGCATCTCACTTACTTTGAGGTGGAGAATTGTTATGGGTGCAAAGAAAGTGAAATAAAGATCAGATGAGCAAGTACTGCTAATTAACTGAACATTATACTATCAGCTGAAGGAGGTCAGCTGATAGGTCTGCTGATGGTCATCTGATGGGGTCAGCCGAGATCATCTGGAAGTCTACTGAAAGTCATCTGGTATATCAGCGGAATCAGTTGAGGTAGTCTGTTGAGGTAGTCAGCTGAGGAGGTCAGCTGAGGTGTCAGGATGATTGGTCAGGATGACTGATCAGGATGGTCAGTCAGGATGGTTGGTCAGGTCAGGATGATGGACAGGACTGGTTAGTCTAGATGAAGATCTGCTGATGATATCAGCTGATGAAGGTCTACTGATGA
This sequence comes from Prunella vulgaris, assembly GCA_026898435.1. Taxonomy (NCBI): domain Eukaryota; kingdom Viridiplantae; phylum Streptophyta; class Magnoliopsida; order Lamiales; family Lamiaceae; genus Prunella; species Prunella vulgaris. The sequence goes on along the minus strand of JAPKLY010000129.1, from coordinate 27,795 downwards.
TATCAGCTGATGAAGGTCTACTGATGATATCAGCTGATAAAGGTCTATTGATGAAGGTCTACTGATAAAGGTCTACTGATGATATCAGTTGAGTACTCAAACTCAGCTGATGACATATCACATCAGCAGACAAAGACAAGAAAAGAGCATACTGACTCTAAGTCAGGAATTAAACTAAGAATCAGTTACGAAGCGGTTTAAATTTCCAAGTTGGGCAACTGACAATTAGTTTAACAAAATCAAAACTGAAAATCGTTGGGCTCTGATCATTGTTCATTTTCGGTTGCAACTGTAGCAGTTTCTTGTTAGTTGGTTACGATCACAAGCATTAATTAGGGTTTCCATACTCCTATATATACGCATCTATGTATAAGGAGAATAGAACCAACCAACACAGAAAACACTCAGTATACTCTAGAGAGATCCAAAATACTTGTAATTTGTATCATCTTCCATTGATTAGTGAGAGAGGTGCCCTCATCCGTGGACGTAAATCATTTCTGATCGAACCATGTAAATCTTGGTGTTCTTCAATTTCTTTATTCCAATTGATTTCAAACAATCATTGTTAACTCAACAGTTTATAACAGGATCTTAGAGTATCATATGCGCTATTTCAATTTCCTACCCCCACCGAAGAGGAGTAGAAAGATGAAGACAAGGTATTGAATTTTGCTGATTAAGTGTATTATTTATTCTTATTAAATTTGTATGACTCTTTATACAAACATGTTTATTACAGGATCTAGTAATTAGATATCCTACCCCCAATCAAACTATGAACGGACTATTATCTAGTAATGTAGTGAACAGACTCATCTTGGGTTCGATATGAGATAAATTTGAGGAGAAAAAACATTTTATAAGAAACTACAGAAAAGTTACACCATAAATGATACACTTAAATTGCATGGTGCACCTGGTGTACAAGAGATTTACTCTAAAAATACACTTAACTAGGTGAGTTAGCTCACCTTATTACTGAAAAGTTACACCATTAAAGATACACTTTCAATAATAACATGTGTAACTTTTTAATAATATTTTATATAATTTTTTAAAAATGAACTTGAATTGAACGATGCACTAGATGATATACAGCCAATTTTTTGTTGTTGTACGAAATCAAAGGCTCATGGTAACCATTCCATGGAGTGCAAATAATTCTTAGATGACTATAGATTAAAACCTTTTTAATTTATTAATTTGATAAATTTTTTCTATACAATAAAAAAAGTAAAAACCAAATGAATCGTATGAATATTGTATTACCTTTCGTCCTCTTCTTCACATCCACTTTCTTATTGGCCCTCTCGTTCACATTGATTTCTTCCACATCCCAACACGGACAGTAAATGCAATAATATTTGTTTTAATTTTATGAAGAAAAGGATTACATATACAATTTAATTTTTTTAATATTTTTTTCATATAATGTTTGAACCAAAAAGATATTAACAAATCATGCCAAGATTTTTGCTTCTTCTTCACTTCTTTTTTAATCTCATCAACCGAATTAAATAAATTCATATTTTAACAAATTTCAGATCAGAAATTTTTTCAAAATGAGTATTGAAATGAAAGTTAAGTTTATAAGAATGTGTGGTACACTGAAACTTTGTATTGTTAATTTCAGTACCGAAATTTGACATCACATATAGTTGAACCCTCACGAAAAATTCTCCCAAACTTAAGTATTAAGTATTTTCTATTAGTGCACTAAATCTTTGTACCCTAATTTTTTAAAAATAAAATCACTTATCATATTGTAGCAAAATTTTAAAAATCAACAATTGATTAATATCTCAATATAGTAAATGTATAGTAGCAAGAATATTAAAAAATAATCATTATTAATCACAAAAAGAATAAAAAATAAATTAAGAAACACATATTTGTTCTTATAAAAATACATATTATCTTCATATTTATTTTAAAATTACAAAAAATAATATTTTAAAGATTATTAACACATGTTTTGTCTTTCACTAAAACATATATGTCCATATAATAACATTTGGGGTGAAAATTTTGAAAGAAGCTATGCATAAAATTTTCTTAAAAATTTTATTTGACCCAATCTAACTGCTTAAAATCCATGAATTTTGACCTGGGACAATCCATGATCCACAAGTTTTAGGTATTTACTTAATTTATATATATTTTACATATAAAATATTTTACAAATAATTTTTTAGAAAATTAAACGGATAATTTAATAACAAATTAAAGAAAAATCTAGCTATATTTTGATGACTTGATTCAAATTCTCCTCATAATTTTTCTACAATTTTGTTTACCATAAATAATGTGTATAATTTTACTAAATACACTAAATCTACAGTCAAAGACCTAATAAATGTTCATATTAACTATCAAATAAAATAAGTAGGGGTGTTTGATTGAGGACTTTTGAACGTGAGTAATGATAATAAAAGACATAGTGTGTTTTAGAATGATTCTACTATAATTTGATTCTAAAAACACTAAGAAATTTACTATAGTTCAGCTATTTAAGAATTATGACTTACATTTCATACTCTTTTCATTCCTACAATTATATCAAACGCCCCCTAAATGTTCTTTTAGCAATCTTTTGAGAATTTTGGTAAATTACAATATTAGTGGATATAAATTATAAAACAAAACTTATATGGAATATCTTACCTTACAACTATTCATATTGAGAAATTCGCGGGTCTATACCAGATCGAGTAGGATCTGGGCATTTTTTTCCAAAAGTCGCGCAAGCTGCAAATTTCAGGTTTTTGCTCATAGTTTATGTTATTATATAGACAAATGCATATTATTATTAGGTAAAATGTGTGTTACTATTGGACTAAATATTTTTATATATATTCATTTGTCTTTATAAAAATATATATATTTTTTCGTAAACTCCACCATTACAATATTTACATATTTACATAAAATGCTATTATTTGGGCCTACATTACACTATTTACATAAAATTTTACCAAATTACTCCTTATAATACTATTTTTTTTTACTTTGTTCCTTTTGGATAACAACATATTTAATTATATTAAATCACACGTATCTTCACTAAGATAAAAACTTGTGTAAATCCGAGTATACATGAATTCGATTTCATCAAATATTTATTGTCATATGTACACATGTACATTCACTATGTTATGCATATACATTATTATTGTTTAAAATATATTTTTATAACAGTAATAGTATATATGTATAACAGATATTGTGATTATTCATAACAGAAATATTTAAAAAGTAGAGTTCACGTGAACTTGGGTTCACAAGAGACATACTACTTCACTAATGGACATTACATTCTTCGATCCGCTATATGTATCCCATTTTGTTATTTTTTTCTGTTCCGCTATATGTTTCTTTTTTTTACCTTTTTATTATTATTTTCATTATTTTTTTTACTTTTTTCATCATATCACTTATATTTTTTCGCTTTTACTTCAATTCATGTGTCCAAAAGCAACGAGAAACACATATAACGAGCCGTAGGGAGTACTAAATAACTATTAACTTATAATTTTTTGTATTTACAGTGTAAATATTTAGTAGTATTAATTATATTTAGATGTTATTTAACTCTTATTTTATATATGTGTTATTGTATAATGCTTCGAATTACCTTTGTTCCTTATTATATATTCCAATTATTAAAAAAATGGTGCGCTTAATGATTTTATTTTTTCCACGTATCCCTTAAACTGTCTTATAATATTTTTTGTGCTTAGAACTATCTTTAGTCCTTATCATCAGTTCCATTTTATAAAAGACGATGCTACTAATTATTTGTCATTTTTTAATACCAATAAAAGTTATTTTATTTCTTACATATGTACCATTAATATCTTAATTAAGGTAAAGTTTTGTCTGAAAATAATTCATGATAAATTTATTACGAACAGAATTTAAATTATCAAAAGTTTAATCAGGATTATAAAAAATCTCATCAAATGTATCAAAATTTTAAGTTGATAATATTATATATGTAATAATTATTATAAATTTTCTAACACAACTTTTGATATTCTTGATGAATATTTCGATGCAGGTGATTAAATATTTAGCACCTTAAAATAATTTTATAATAAATTTATTATGAACTATTTTCATATAAAATTTACTCCATTATTACATACTAACTATCTTCACGTTCTACCAGTTTATTAATTTACTCATTAATCATTAAATAATAGTATAATATATATTTTATGATATTTTAATTAATGAACCCAAAAAAATAAAAAATAGAACATTTAAATATCAAAATTCGTAATCCGTAGTTATTGCTCACCCAGATTTACTTTTAATGTAAATAATAAATTATGTCAATCGCGGATTTCTCTGTCAAAAAGAAGAGAAAAAGTAGATTCGGGAAAGTAGAAATTTTATATATTAATAATAATATATAAATAATAGGGGCCCATGTTTATAAATGAAAAATTTGTACAATAAATTAGTAGAGAAATTAAGTCTCCTAGGTTTTCTATCTTTATATTTTTTCTTTATTCCGTCAAAAGTGTTTCCACCTTCTGACAGGAAAGAGACACGCTGCTTCGAACTTTGTAGTCAAACCCAAATCTTGGACACCAAAACCATGGTAATCATTCTCAATTCTCTTCCCTTTATTTTTTTCCGAGGAAATATATTTAATTCGAGCCAATTTTTCGGAATTAAATTGATTTGTTTCAAAGATAAAATCCTATTTTGGTGTCGGATCGAGATTTTTTTTTTCTCTTTATTTATTATTTATTTATTTTTAGTTAGAATGTATGTCGAAATTGATTCTGTGTTATTGAAAAAAAAAATAAAAAACACAAAAAAGTTGACATCGACGCTTATTAGATGTATCCTGCGGCGGCGTTGATTTTGTTGTTTAATTAGGGTTACGAAATATCCGTTTAGTTTCCTTTTTTGTATTTCTCAGTTTTTCACATGATATTTATTTTTAAAAAATATGGCAATTAATTAAGAAATTAATTTGATAGATATTTAAAATAAATAATAATTTATATATGGTTGATTGCAGACAGTGTCGAAGCGGCTTTCGGGAAAGAAGGTGGCAAAGTTTGAGAGGAACATTAGTAAGAGAGGATCAGTGTCTTCTCTATCTTCCAAAAGTGGCTTCGAACCTGCCCATGTTGTTCTTGTTCTCTTCCTCGTCTTGGTCGTTGCCTCCTGTAAGTTATATATATATATACAAGGACCCATCGCTAGCTTCTTTATTTTCGAATTTAAACTTTAACATAAAATTTAATTATATTTTCTTGTGTGAGATTCTTTCATAATATTACACCTATCAAAAAAAAAAAAAAATAATGAAATGTGATAATATTTTTTTAAATAAAAAAATAATAAATCAAATTAAAAAAAAATATTTTTTATTAAAATTTAATCCACTTTGATACAATTTTTACTTAGTAAGTGACACATTTTAAATTATAAATAGATTAAATAATATTGATCTCATGCCATGAAAAATGTTACACAAAACTATATATACGCAGGCGCGCGCATCAATGTTATATTTATATTGCATTAGGTTATGAAATATAAAAATTGCTAGTTAATGAAGAAAATGGCTATTAATTGAAATTTGAAATTGTAACCTATTTCTTTATTTAACATCTTCAGCATAATTGAATATAATAATATATATGAACGGGATATTAATATAAGTGAAATGGTATATATTCTTTTTTATGGTTACACTCATGTCATATTTCCACACATATATATATATAGTTGAGGTACGAATTAATTCATATTAAATTATTCACTCAAAGATCTCATCCTAATTAAAGTATGTAATTGAAAATTCAGTCGTGCATTGAAAAATTAATCTAAATAAATTGATTGCATATTTTTTTATAAATTTGAAATTTTAAATGTTATACATATATATTAGAGTGGTACGTTTGAATGGTTTTATAGGATCGAAGGAGGCATCTAATTTGTTAATTGACATGTTATAAAAGAAATTGCAATTAGTATTTGATTTGCAGCTTAAATATACCGTGCAATCCAAATGCATTTTTAAAAAAATACACAAAATACGGTTGAATTATATAATGCATCTGATGCATAAGAAATTTACTCTTTAAGTATGTTGATTAAATTATTAATATATATCTTCTTTTTGGTTTGCAGTCATATTCCAGGTAGTGAGGATGGCGATTAACGATGGAATTCCGCAAGAAAATTGAGTTGATTCCTCAACACCTTATATGACTTAATACTTGTCATAAAATAATTATTTTTACAAACTGATGATTTTGCAGTTCCCCTATTGAACCATGAATATTAATTTAAAGGAATTAATTAACAAAAATGGTTGAAATAATATTTTTTTTCATTTTTAATAAATGCGGACAAAATTGCACCAATTTTGGTGAAATGTATTTATACGGGTAAATAGTATGTTTGCTCCCATTAGAATTTTTATTTATCAGATTTGGTCCCATATTCTTTTTTGGTCCTAATTTTAGCATATTTAGTCTCACTCGTTAAACTAAAATACACATATGGTTCAATGAGAATTTGTGCTCAATATATTTGGTTCCACATTAATCCATTAGTTTTAATGGAAATTTTTTGTGGGGTTATTTATGTTAAAAAAAGGACCATCAAATTCATGAACACAAATTCTCATGAGACTATTTGTGCAATTTACCCATATTTATACACTCAAGTTTTAATCATTGGATCAATATAATTTACTTACTTTTGTGTTTTCTTTTTTATGTGTTATATATCATTTCAATTTTGAGTGTGTGTTTTTCCTTATAACTATACCAATCGTTGGAGTAATTAATATTTCGTCACTTAAAAATTTGTGAGCCAAGCTCACATGAATTTAAAATTTTTAAAATATTTATTGTTATATATACATACTATAATAATTATTATGTATACATTATCATTATTTAAAAAGTTAAGTATTTTTAAAACAGTGATAGTGACATGCCTAACAAGTGTGTATACATAATAAGAAGAGGTGATTTAGTCATATACTCAAGTTAGTTGACTTAGTTAGGTGGTCTCCACATCAAATTAGCTTTTTATCAGCCGGCTTCACCCAAAATAGATGGTCTTTAATCCTGAAATTATCTAACAACAATTTGAATAAACACTGATACCAATGCCTATAACCACTAATACTAATCCATTTTGATCATTGAGAATACGCATATTTTGATTAACTTTCTCAAATTCTCCACCCAAAGTAAGAAGTATATGAGTGATCCATATTTCCATTCAAATCCTCGTTCCAAATGAATATCAGTGAACATTCCAACCTTCCAACCTCACCAGATAAATACACAACTTGAAGTTATTCTAAGGCAATAATTTATTGCACATATCTACTGCATTATCATGAGCATATATCTTTTGTATATGAAATCTGACATCAATGTGTTTTGACCTTTCATAGAATACTTGATACTTCTGCACTCTGATTTTCATAATAAATTACAACATTTTGTTGTATTCCAAAGTCTCTGAGTATACCCTTTAGTAAGATTCATTCTTTCGCACCCTCTAAGACAACAATATACTCTACTTTGATTGTAGACAAGACACCACAGACTGTAAGACTGACCTCCAACTCACAAGAATACAAGCGTGAATATATAACATGTAAGTGACTTCCTTAAGTCCAGGTTTGCAGCATAATCAGAGTCTACAAACTCTTCAAGTGGATACACATATTCCTGAAACTAAATAACACAAATCTGAACAATCACTGATTCAATGCCCACAACTATTGATTATCTAGTTTGATCACTGAGAATACATATATTTTGATTACTTTCACATAGCGCTCGTTCTAAGTTCTATCAATAGTGGCAATGGATCTCTCCAAGACGATGCTCGATTCATAGTGGTCAATCAGGTATGATGGTACACAACACGGCGACGGCTTGGGAATAGTGAAGAGGCACACAAATCAACTTATAAAGGCAGAGATAGAAAACCAACTATGATGTAACCAATAGAAACATACTATAGTTGATTGTGAAAGAATACAGAAAAACCCTGAATAACTTTATATGTTGATCCGGATTCTAAACTCAAATACAAAATGGATTGTTGTTCTTAGATTTTATTATTGTATGTATCATTTATATAATACTTTGTCTACGTCTAATGGTATAATTCTTATTGAGAATTTCTTTCAAAAATAATTTTGAGGCCCAACCATTCATTATTGGTAAACAATATAATCCAATCTAACACCTGAATTTTATGATTTTCTTATGCCCATACAAATACATTTATAATAAAAAAAAATCTGACAATTATGTTAAGAACTTCTTATAAAAATAACTTATTTCTTATTTCTAATTTCTTTCCTCTATTAGTCAATATAGAAATACAATTTAGTGATGAGTAGATTTTGTATGAAAGTGATTGATATTATGAACTATTTTTTATAAAGTCTAAAAAGAAAAAAGCACATAAAAATAAATTTTATATTATAAATTGGTTCATATCATAAAAAATGATCTATATAATATTTTACCATTAATCATATGAAGATAAAGAACGATATTGTGGTTTTGTATCTAAGTAGTTGTGATGGTGGTGATGATGTACTAGATGAAAAATTCTATTTAATTACTTGATAAAAATATATCAGATAATGATATAATATATATATATATATAAAGAATGACTCTTGTGTACACGTTATGCATATAAAATTTTCAATTTGAATTTAATATCAGAAGCAATTATTCTTCTAATGCCACCTCACATCGATCACAATTCTTCTTAGGCATGATCTTTTTCAAGCAAGAGCCAGAGGAGCATGTCAGACTGAAGTTTGTCGATAATGTGGGCCCATTGCTAGAGATACCTAGCCTCCACCCTCAATGGCTTCTCTTTAATTCTACCGTGGTTTCACGTTTGTTGTAATGGCTTTCTTGCTTTATCAAACTGTTGCTGCCTTTCGTCTTCTTTTTCTACACCCAGTACGATCTCAATTCCTTTTTTTAGGAAAAGGGACATCCATGTCTAATTGAACTTATTCATACATATATATATATATGTGTACAATCATGAATCTAATTTTGCATAAATTGGTTTTCAGGTGGACTTTTCATTGGTCATGATCCATTTTCCCCTGCTATTTATTTGAATTGGACAATCTGTGGGAGATTGGAATGGATGAGAGGTATGAGGAAGGCTACCATTCTATCAAATTGCTCTTATGAATATGGGTTCTTTTAAATTATTCATTTTTTGAGGGTATCTTGTGCAAAGGAGATGGAGAAAAGCATGAATGTTATTTTTGTTTGTGGTGCAATCAATTTTCTTTGTTATGGTACCAATTAATTTTAAATGAGTAAGTCTCTTGTGCACCAGTTACACTGTGCAACTTTAGTTCATTTTTAAAAAGTTAAACAGTTTATTACTGAAAAATGTAACTTTCATAGTTTAACTTTTCAGTAATAAACTGTTTAACTTTTCAGTTATAAACTGTTTAACTTTTTAAAAATGAAATTGAGTTGCACCGTGTAATTGGTGCATACAAGACTAATCCATTTTAAATATATAAATTAATAAATGAGTATTCTTGGCATTCAAAGAACAACGGAGTAATACTCGAAGAACAATTGAGTAACACTTCATAGTATATTCAATAATACTCCAAGTATTAATAAGTTATACTGCAAAAACAATTTAACAATGCGTAAATGACAATTTACTAATACCTGAAGAACAACTTAATAATACCCGAAAAATAGCTTAATAATACCCTATATTATATTCAACAATACCTCAAACATTAATAAGTTATACTGCATGAATAACTTAGTAATACCTAAAATACAATTTACTAATACCTAAATAACAAGTTAGCAATACCCGAAAAGTAAGTCAATAGTAACTCAAGAATAAGTCGGTTTATATCAAATAAAAAAAACAATATCTCTTGATTATAAGTTTCTAATCAAATTTATAGTGGTTTAAAATAATTATTCAAGATGCAACGTCAAAAGACTATAAATGACTTTAAAAATGATATTCTTCATAAGTTTTTATGAAAATAAATACACTATTCACTTCATTTTAGTCCATATGCTTACTTTTAACCCGAAAAATAGACATATAATCTTTGATGTGGAGTTGTTGAAAATCAACCAGAATACTTAAAAATAAAACTAATCAAAGTATGATACCCTCTCAAGTTTAAGTAATACCGGAAAAACAATTGACTAATGTCTGAAAAACAATTTAATAATACCCGAATAATAATTTAGTAATACCCGAAGAACAAGTCACTAGTACCACAATTAACAAAAAATACACAGTGCAACGTGTAACTAAATATTCCAAAAAATCAAAATTAATTTAAAATTAAAATGCATAGTATATCCCCAATACATAAGTTTAAGTTAGAAATAATAATATTAATGAGTATAGCAAAGAGAAAATGTAATTGACCGTGCAAATATTTAAGTTGAATATCCAAATTAATACATAGTCCCCTATTTTGTTCTACTATTCTACCTTCGAGTATAATTATCACATTTTTTAATTTGAAATTTTTTAATATTTAATTATTTGCAGTAGTGATTAAACATTTCCAAATCAACCATCCAATTGTCTTATCGCGGATTGTTCATGTTTGCAAATAGAAAATAGATCTAACGCCCAAAAAATAGGAACACTTGCATAGGATATCACCAGAAATTGGACTTGTTTGGTTCAATGTATAATTTAGATAAACGCATTTTGAATATGCACAACCGATACTTATGACATACATATAAGCTTAAAGTTCCAACAAACTGAGTGAATCCAAGACTTTGGAACGGTAGATGAGACAACAAGAAAAACAAAATATTCTTAGGGAAATCTGCAATCAGAAAAATTTATGATGCAGTTGCTTTCCCGGCATGCATTTGCTCTCACCGGACCTGAAAGCTGTGCGGACAACACCATTACGCGGCTGGCAACATTCAGAGCTTTTTGACAGCTTCAGAGCACTAGTATAAACGAGAGTTTCAGGAGACGATTGCTTAGTAGGGGAACCATAAACATCAAAATCCTACAAGAAATAGCATATTTAACATCAATGCTTGTATATATGACAATCAATATATAAAGTTATCAAGTCAAAGGAGGAGCACCTTGGACTTCGTCTTGGAATAAGGAGTCAAGCAAGGATTTAAATCTTTCAAAAACATGTCGTCTGGACTATCAGGGGTGTTGAACTCCCCCGAGCTGCATTCCTGATCAAACTGTCAGGAAATTTATCATCCAACATTAAAAATATCGACTACATTGTTTTGCATTAGGCAATATAGTTCTAGAGACTAGATATGCATGAGTATTGAGTTAGAATAGAGTCACAAATTCATCAGGACTATTTCTTAGAAGGAAGTGGAACTCAACATCTAATGTTTTGTGCATGATGCATTTATGAGATGAGCTGTTTTTCCATCTAATCCCATTTGATAATTTGGATATGCAGCTTAAATTTTTTTACCAGAAAATTATCTGCATCTTCTTGATCATATGATGGTGTCCTTGGAGAGCTGAAATGATTATCAGAGAATCCTCTTCCAGAATATTTGTCTGCCTTTACCTGACACCAAAAAAGATAGGATGACCAACAATCGATCACACATACTACGTTGCATCCTGAACAAATAATGACATCACATTACATGCTAAAATTAATCCAAAGCAAAAAAGCACCAAATTTTCCATAATGGAGATGAGGGAAGAATATATCAATTTTTACAGATTCTTTCGTCAATCACAGCTTCAAAAAATAATATTCTCAAGAAGCTTACTCTTTGTTATGCAAACAATATAACACTTTTTCTCAAGTAACTGTTTTCTTAATCTTTGTTTCGTTCACTGAAATAATATCAACTCCTCATTCTTAAGTGTTTGCCCAAATGAACTTATTTAATAAGTGCATACACATATGAAAAGATCAAACTATGCGATATATAAGAATAATTTTATATCAAACCTATAGTTGCAGTGCATTCAAAGACGAAATAAATACTTTTGTCTTGAACAAGAGTAAGAGTATGGTTGGTACCTCGGCAAGATCATCAGCAAGACATTGCAGGTGTCCAGTAAGAGTAGTGACCTGCCTTTGAAGATTTGGAATGAGCTGTTTAGCCTGTTTTAGTTCCGATCCCTGCCTTTCTAAAAGTTCCTGAAGTTGTGAATTCATCACATCTGGGAACAAAACTGCAGTTTTTAGAGACTTTATCTCTTCTCTTTGCTTCAAGCACAAGTCCTTCAATTTTTCAACCTGAAAAGCTTTGCATTAGCACTGATAACATCTACAAAATGGCATTGTCGAAGACATGTAGAATATTGACTGACAAACTCAACTCGACGAGGCATTAACAGATTTAGAAAGGAATAGGTTGCAGATGTTACATATCCCCTTGTGCAAAGCAGTGTAAATCAAATGAAAATGCTTCATATTATATGCAAACCTATTAAACCAAATCCATAAAGGGTTAAATGCAAACCTTATAAAAATCATATCCCTCTCAACCGTATATAAGACACATTGTCAATCTGAGAGAGCTCAATTTATTTAGGTAAAACCAAAGTGTTTTCAATATGCATCATGATCTTTTATGTTATACTAATTAAATCAGTAAAGTAAAACAAAGAATCAACAAGCTTAAGTGCACAACTTTTAATCTAATGCATATAATTTGTGACAATGTCATATAAGATATCACATCACAATTCAATCAAAATGTCACAATCTTGTTTTCTTACTGTCTTCAAACCTAAAAGTTTTCGGAAAACAATGTTCACCAAAATAGAGCTAAAAACTTGTTCATATACATTACTTCATCTGCATTACTTTTGTTCAATCAACCACAATTTCAAAAATATCAGAATAACAGATACACAGACCATTATATGAACAGTATAAATAAATCAATCAATCAAAAAAAAAATCCCAATAAAGTTCAATTAACAAACATTTACACCAACTAAATTAGAAAATGTTGTCACAAATTCACCTCTCTGTTTTTCTCCTCAACCAAAATCTTGAGCTCAGCAATCTGCTCCTCCTGTTCTTTGTTCATACTCAACAGCTCCCTCTCACTCCTCAACACCATCGCGAGAGTCCTCGTATTACTCTTGACATCGGTCAGCGCCTTCTTCGAACTCTCGTCTCCCCGTTTTGCCCCTGCCGACGATCCCTTGAAAAACTTCTTGTGAAGCCCACTCAACCCAGAGCTCTTCTTCGCATTTCTCTTCAAATCCTCCGCCACAAAATCCGCCGCGACGACAAATTTCGGCGCCCTGTCGAGATTCTTGGTCTTCTTATTCTCCACTAGTTTTTTGACCATGGAACTGAAATTCACCTGGGCGGCGGCATCGTTCTTCCTGGTGAGAGCACGTGATTTGTCACGTGCGGTCGAGAACTCAGCAGAAGAGGAGGGGTCCGATTTTGTCGAGCTGTTTAGACTGTTGGTGTAGCGAGTTGCAGCCCTGATTGACGCCATTAATGCTTCTTGAGAATTTTTAATTTTTTTTTGGATTTAATTTTGGGAGCTGGAGTGATAAGGATTGAGTTGAGAAACTTATGCTGAAATGAAGATTATGTGGGGTTGTATTAGGCGATTGAAAGAGGGATAAAGAGAGAGAGAGATCTCCACAGTGTCTGGGGATAATTGAAGGAGGTCTGTGTCTGAATTCAAATATTTGGTGAGAGGCAAATAATTTTGGGTACTGTTCGGACGAAAATAACCTGTTGAGGGGCGGGATTTTGATTTTTATTTGATCCGTGAACTGACTCCGCTCTCGGGCTCGGCTGCTTGAGTTGGGGTTATAATGGTAAAAAAATTTGGTTGTCCAATGATCCACACTCCATTTCGGTATAAGTTGTTTGTTACTTTTGGCCAGATAAATTAAGATAAAAAAAAATATATGATATAATGAAAAAAAAGAATATATATGATTTGATGAAAAAAATAATAGAAATAGTGTAAAAAGTAATAAAAATAATAATAAGGATTAGTCTTGTATGCACCAGTTACACGGTGCAACTCAAGTTCATTTTTAAAAAATTAAACAGTTTATAACTGAAAAATTAAACAGTTTATTACTGAAAAATTAAACTATGAAAGATACACTTTTCAGTAATAAACTGTTTAACTTTTTAAAAATGAACTAGAGTTACACTGTGTAAATGGTGTACATGAGACTTACTCTAATAATAAATAATAAAATAATAATTTTTTGAAAAAAAAGCAAATGAGAAATATGATGGATGAAAATGATAAAATATAGTGGGATGGATGAAGTATTACTTAAAAAAAAAACTCATTGAAACAAGAAGATAATTTGAGCTCGAAGACACCAATTAAGCCGTCAATTTATCATTATTCCAATAAATTCTAAACCTTTTTCTTTTTGAAAATATTAGTGATCGCTCCCTTTTTTAATATTCGATATCTAAATCCAAAAATTGATTAATTTGGGAAATTAACAACCTATTTTCCATTAATGGGACACCTTTTGTGATTTATTCTCTTTTTTAATATGACAAATTATAATATGCACTAGAGTAATTTCATGTTTTTTTTCTCTCAAATTGTGTTAATATATGTACAAATGCATATCACTAAATAACAAAATATATGTTACTATGAAACTAAATGTTATATTTTTCATCAATGTTTTATTTAATTTTTACAAAAATAATTAATTTTTTATACAATAGTACATGTAAGACTGTAGATATGTGCTATTGGTGGGATAAATGTGTGTTAATATTAAAGTAAATATATGTTACAATAAATGTATGTCAATATTTAAAGCAAATATATGTTGATGTTAGAATAAATGTACTTTTTTTTTTTGACAAAGGAATAAATGTACTTTACAACAATATGAATTACTATTGAAGGGCATTTGTGTTAATATTAGCAAATGTGTGTTAACATTAATAGCAAATGTGTGTTACTTGAGGAACAAATCTTAGAGTAAAAGTGTCTTACTACAAATGTGTTATTAATTATTATTCGAGTAAAATGTGTGTTATTATTAGAGCAAATGTATGTTATTATTGTAGCAAATGTATTTTAATGTATTCAGATTTAAAAAGATGAGGAATAAATTAAAATATATACATTTATTATTGTAATAGCACATATTTATCTTTATAGTTATTTTAAAGCACAAAAAAGTATTCTTCTTTTTTAAGACTAGTAGCACACATTTTGCCAAATAATATAGTAATAATTTGAAGGCAAAAGTTTTGAATGAAAAAACTCTACGCAATTTTTTAAAAGAAGTATGACCTGCGAATTTTGACATATCCTCAGAAACTGAATCTACTTCAAGAGAGAAGTCAACAACAGTGGTGGGTTATCATCAACCACATGATCTGAAAAAGCAACCATAGTGGCGATAGAAAGAAGCAAAATAATTTATGGATGAATGAGCCCTTGAATATTCCGATCGAAAACCCTCAAAATATTCCGATCGAGTGAGAGAGGGAATCTGAGTGAGAAAATCGATCGGAGAGAGAGAATTCAAGTGAGAAAATCGAACGGAGAGAGAGAGAGAGAGAGTCTGAGTGAGGAAAGTCGATCGAGTGAGAGAGAGGGAAGAGTCACAAGGGAGACAATTAGGGTTCCAGATGAACATTCATGAGAAAGCAAAAAAAGAGTCAAGAATTTTTGCTCAGATATGGGTGGATAATGTTAATGGGTGGGTTTTGTTAATGGGTTGAGTTATGTTAAGTGAATTAATTTAGTGTAATAAGATGAATTAATGTGTTTAATAAACTTAAAATAGTTTCCAAATTTAAGTGTAAAAACAATTGTGGAACGTATCGTAAAGAAAAGTGTGGAAATAATTGTTGGGCGGAGAGAATATTGTATATAAACTGATACTACAATATATCTAAACTAATACTACATTATATATGAACTAATACTACACACCAAAATGTATATTACTGCGTGAAATTTAAAATATTATTTTCAAAATTATTATTAGCGTGAGTATTATTACTCACATAATAAAAACAGAGGGATGGCATGGCTAAACTACGATTTCTCAGTAATAAAAACAGAGGGATGGCCAACTCTCTCATCCTCTTCTTTGCTTCAACTCCGACCAAGCAGTCTAGCAGGGTTTCCGACGGCGGTGGCCCCCGCCGCGACATCCCTCAACACAACCGATCCTGCACCGATTTTCGCATTCTCCCCAACCTTAATATTTCCCAAAACTTTAGCCCCGGCCCCGATCATAACGCCGTCCCCAATCTTGGGATGCCTATCACCCCCGCCCTTCCCCCTCCCCCCCAACGTCACGCTATGCAAAACCGTCACACCGTTTCCGACAACCGCCGTCTCTCCGATGACGATTCCAGTTCCATGATCCAACACTATCCCACTCCCTATCCTCGCCCCCGGATGAATATCCACCCCAAATACCTCGGAAACTCGATTCTGAATCAGAATCGCCAGCTGAGTCCTGCCCTCCACCCAGAATTTATGCCCTAATCTGTGCGCTTGACATGCTTGGAACCCCTTGAAATTCAGAAAGCAATGGGTGTAGCTCTGGCAGGCTGGGTCACGCTCCTTAACGGCGCGTAGATCATCCCTAATTGCGCGCTGTATTTCTCTGTCTTCGATCAAAGCTGCCGAGAAAACGGCTTTAAGCGCGTCGCGCGATAGCCCGATGTCGGCGCTGCAGAGCTTTATAGCTAAGAGATTGGACAGCGCTCTCTCGAGTGAATCGTGTGACAGAATTGCAGAGTGGTAGAAATTTGATAAGATGGGCTCTTGGGTTGTACCTGATTCTGCCTCCTCTCTGATTTTCAGCCAGATTTGATCGCTGCATTCTTCTTGGGGGCTGATTTTAGATGAAGAGCTGGGTTTGCAGAATCTAATTACCTGGGATATAGAATTAAAACTGGTGCAGATGCAGGGTGATTTTGCTGTCATGTATATGTCGTGGCTCGTTGGATTATCAACACAAACTGCCATTTATTTCTTCAATGATTCCTACTTTGGAGAAAAGGAATAAGATTTTATTGCTGGGTTCATCGTTGGTGCTTCGATTATATATACAACTGAAAGAGGATGGTTACTGTGTTGAGTCAAAGATGATAATTTTATTTCTGAATATTTTCCCAGATAGTTCTTGAATTTTATTTATAATTTTGTATTGATTCAATAAATTCAGATTTCACTAGTATAGCCAACTCTTTTTATGTCTTGATTAATCCGTCGACCGACAGCCAAGGTCAAAGAAGTTCAATGGTAAATGACGTATGCTGTGACGTTTTACCTTTTTGCATAATAATGGGGTCACAATAACGAAAGGAAGTCAAATGACAAAATTGTTTACATCATTGCTGATATGTTACTTGGGCATTACACACACTACCCTTGCAAGTTCTTATAGTAATTATTTATTAAATATGACAGAGAAACGATATGCAATGCATCTGGTGAGCTCCACAAATTATTTTACAGCAGTAATAATAATAATAATAATAATAATAAAAGGAACAAGAGAAGAAACTGAACTATCTATGATAGTTATGAAACATTCAAATTCAAAGAATGACAACAATAAACAAAATATGATCTATCTGGTAAATTGCACCTGTAGTTTTCATCTAGTTCTGATAAAAAGTTCGCAAAAATATCGCACACTTTAGTCTTTCACCCTTGTGGTTTCTCCATAACAAAACACATTGGAGAAATGCTATAAAGCCATACATACATCTCATGTATAAGCTAAGTGGCTATTGCACTACCCTCGTCTTTGCGACTCTCGCCACGATATGCTGCTCTTGTGTAGGTTTCTTTTTCTCCGAAGAAGTAGATGCATTGTGTGTGAGACTTAGCATTGACGAGATAACGGAGAGAATATCAGGCTTTTCAATTGCGTCGACCCATTTGTTATCAACCCAGTCTTTCGATTTTCTTAGATCTTTCCTCTCTACTGTCAGCAACCTTTTCTCACCTGTGGTTAAACAATAACTGGATCAATTGGAGTAAAGACATACACACTCAGAAATTGTTAGAAGCAAAGAAATAGCACACGAGAACACAAGAGAAACCCAACGGAAAACTCCGTCCAAGCCAAGTAGGCAATAATACTAATCTCTGCATAAAAAATTAAACTATGTTTTCCTCCAAGTACTTATAGTCTAACAAGGCCCATGAAAAATAAGCCCACAACTAATAAATAATCCAAAACATAATTAAAGGAATAAACATAATAATTATAAAATAATTAGGCATGATAATTAAATAACTAATTCGGTAACTATGCCTAAGGCTTAACAATTTCTTTCTTTTTCCCTCTTGCACGCCGACGATACGTAACAACCCCTCCCCCCTCGAAATACATCTTGTCCTCAAGGCGGAAATCTGGAAATTGAGAGCAAAAGTGAATTTCATCCACCCAAGTTGCCTCATCAGCCGAGACACCCTTCCAAGCAACCAAGAATTGAGTCAATCTATCATCGCCCCTCCAAATGCGATGGAAACGGAGAATACTTGATGGAACAAACTCCGGTGCATCATCACACAGTTCTGGAGGAAGGGTTGAAACCACTTGCAGATCCCCTAGAACCGGTTTCAGCTGAGAAACATGGAAAACCAGATGCAACCGAGACCCCACGCTAAGGATTAAGTGGTAGGCAGTTGCTCCTATGCGCTCGAAAACCTCAAAAGGACCATAGTATCTAGGTGCCAACTTGACATTAAGACACTTGAACAGAGAAGCCTGCCTATACTGCCTGAACCTGAGAAACACTTTGTCCCCCACCTGAAAGGTAACATCCCGACGATGCTTGTTTGCAGCCCGAGACATACGCTGTTGTGCCCTCTCCAAGTGGAAATGAAGATTTTTCATAATGAAATCCCGTATCAATAGATCATCAGCAATTGCCTTGACCCTGATTTCAGCCGGTAAAAACTGGACCAAGGTAGGTGGAGGGTGGCCATAGACAGCCTCGAAAGGAGTACAACCTGCTGATGAGTGAAAACCTGTGTTAAAGCTATATTCTGCCCATGGAAGTTAATGTGCCCATTTCTTAGGATGTTTGAACGTAAAACATCGCAAGTAAGTTTCGAGACAGTGATTCATAACCTCATTCTAGCCATTGGTTTACGAATGATAAGAGGAGCTCATTCGGAGTTGAGTACCTATCGCCTTGAATAACTCTTTCCAAAATGAACAAAGAAAATTAGGGTCCCGATCCGAGACAATTGAGCGAGGAACACCATGGAGTCGAATGACCTCGCGGGCCACGGCCGAATCCACATCACGAGCAGTGCAAGGATGCGAGAGTCCAATAAAATGAGTAGCCTTGGATAAACGATCCACCACAACCAAATCACATCCCATTGCTGTGAACGAGGAAGACCGGTGATGAAATCCATACTAATATCTTCCCAAATGCGGTTCGGAATGGGTAATGGCTGCAACAACCCCACCCACCGGGGAACGCATGTCAGATTTATTACGCTGACACACTAGACAATCTGCAACATAGGACATGACTGATTTCATCATTCCCGGCCAATATACATTGGCTGCTAAGCGGCGGTATGTGCGATACGCCCCGAATTCCCTCCTGTGGGAGTAGCATGAAATTCTGACAGCAATTTCATCGCCCAAGGTGATGCCTTAGGAACAATCATACGATCCCGATAAAAAAGAACTCCGTGAACCAGCCTATATGGCCCATTTACAGTACCACCAATAACTAATTGCTGAATAATTGGGGCATAAAAAGGGTCCTCATCTACTGCCTTCCGCAGCTCATCTCAATCTACCCATTTCGGAATTGAGACAGCCCCTAGTTCACCCTCGCAGTCACGCCGAGAAAGGGAATCAGCAGCTGCATTTGTTGACCCCGATTTGTACTCGATGTGAACTCAAAACCCAATAATTTTGATACCCAATATTGTTGGGCTGGTACTGTAATTGACTGCTGCAGAAGGTGCTTCAAACTATGGTGATCAGTTCGCACCACAAATTTCCTACCCATCAAATACTGCCGCCAATGAGTGACTGCTAATACAAGTGTCATTAGTTCTTTTTCATAAGTAGACTTGGTGGAATTCCTCGGAGATAATGCCTTGCTGAAGTAGGCAACCGGACGACTCCGCTGTTAAGCACGGTTCCGATACCATGACCCGAAGCATCACATTCAATACAGAATTCTTCATTCAGGTCGGGCATAGCCAACACAGGTGCACTGGGGATTGCTTCTTGCAACAAGGTGAATGCCCGATGTGTATTAAGTCCCCACACAAACTTCGCGTCCTTACGAAGAAGTTCAGTAGGTGGCTTCACAATTTTACCATAATTTTGAATAAATCTTCTGTAATACCTTGTCAAACCCAAAAATCCCCGGATTCCTCTAACTGACTTTGGAACAGGCCACTGTAGGACCGCCAAAACTTTGGATGGATCCATTTTTACAACATCTACTGACACTACATGGCCAAGATAATCAATGGATCTTTGCGCCCAAGCGCACTTCTTGGGATTGACCACTAGTGAAGCCGAAGCCAAAATAGATAAAGTCTGACGAAGGTGACCAAGGTGGGATTCCCAATCCAAACTGTATATAAGTATATCATCGAAGAAAACCAATATAAACTTCCAAAGAAAAGGGCGAAACAAGTCGTTCATAACCGCTTGGAAGGTAGAGGGGGACATTTTGCAGTCCAAAAGGCATGACTAACCATTCAACCTAATGTGTGCGGAAACCAGTCTTATGCACGTCTTCGAGAGCCACCCGAATCTGGTGGTAACCTGCACGGTCCAATCGAATGGCCACTGGATGACGGGAATTGGATATCTATTAGGCACCGTATGTTTGTTCAACTCTTTATAGTCCATGCAAAACCTCCAACTCCCATCCTTCTTATGAATGAGTAATACGAGGCTCGAATACGGACCCGAACTAGGCTGTATCAGCCCTGCAGTAAGCATTTCATCCACCAAGCGCTCAATTTCAGTTTTCTGTGAGGCACTGTAACGGTAAGGGAGAAGCGAAACGGGTGTAGCCCCAGGAACCAATGGAATCCTATGATCGCAATCTCGCGGGGGTGGCAGCCCCTGCAAAGGTTCAAGCACCCGGGAAAACTCATGCAACAGATCCCGAACATCTGGGGGAATGGCTTCTGGTGGAGACAACTCCCCCATAGATAACTCCAACGGCCAAACCATCCAGCACTGATCAATTTCTGTCAAATTCAGCGAAGAAGCTGAAGAAACCTGTCTACTCTCGAGCTCGGGAATACCCCGAATTGTGATAGGAATGTCAATAAAAATAAAGGACATCGAAAGAGTAGCCCAATTGGTCTTAATCTCGCCCAAGGTAGCTAACCATGAGATTCCCAAGATGATATCAATTCTGTGACCGGAAACACATAAGCCTGAATTTCAAAGTCAACAGATACAAGAGTAAGTTGTATACCAGTGCAAAGGCCTGCTATGAGAACCTGATTTCCATCGCCTAAGCGAACTGGAAGAGTAGCCGAGTTGTCCACTGAGAGCCTTAAATTCTTGACGATTTGGGGCGATATGAAACAATGAATAGCCCCACTATCCACCATCACCACCACTTGAATATCCTTCACTAGACCCAACAACTTCATCGTTTGCGGGCCATCGAATCCACATGCGGTGGCCGCTGATAATTCCAGCCCGGGAGGATCCTCAACCACTTGAGGAGAGCCCGACTCAGTTATCTTCAACTCATTAAATTCACAATCATCATCCTCATCATCTATCATTACCATCACACGCAATGAGCATTGTGAACAAACGTGAGTTGGAGAATATGGCTAGCGACACTTGTAACACAACCCACGAGCTCGCAGGTCCAAAAAATCAGAGTGAGTCATTTGCTTGACCGAAAGAGAACGCGATGATCCTGAGGTAGCTGTTGATTTTGCCTGAAAGCGAGAATGATCAAATCGCGCTGGCTTGGCGCTTGTGGATTCACGCATGGAGGATTGGGCTGGGGGTGTTGATCCCGTCCCTTGGGCGAAAGCCCCCTGTTTGGGCGACTTTGAGAAATTGGGACGGAACGAAGGTGGGCCACAATTCGCATGGGGAGGGACGAAGCACGTCCACTTCTCATTCAATCTCCCTTGCTAAGTGCATAGTCTGACTGATCTCCTCTGCATCTTTGGAACGGATTCGCAAACGAATATCATCACGGAGACCATTCAAGAAGAGCCCCAGGGCAACTGAATCTGGTAGATTAGTGACCACCGATAATCGGGCAATGAATATGTCCACGTACTCGTCTACGGACGCTGTCTGACGGGTCGCAGCCAAGGCTCCGTACGGGTTAGCACGAGGGTCATCACCATAACGTTTCAGAAGTTCTACAGGTGAGTTTCTTCCAATTGATCCCTGGAAAGCGACCCATCGTCCACAGCAGCCAGTGTAGGGTGTTCCCATCCATGGCAATGAGGACCATGTCGACACGCATGTCATCAGGCGTGTTGTGCACACAGAAGAATTGTTCTGCCCTAGAAATCTAGGCGGAAGGATTGTCACCCAAAAAGATCGGCAATTTGAATTTAGTGTGTCGCTGCAACACTGTTGGAGGCGGTTGCCATTGATGGGTAGCAGGGCAAGAAGTCGCTGCCACAGAAGTCTCTCCTGCAGCGATTCCTTTATCCTTCGCCAACAGGGAAAGTGCAGCGTCGAGCGGACGGCCTGCATATCAGAGTGCAGAGCATCAACCCGTGTCTCGAGGGCATCTTGACGGCCGTTTGAAAGGTCTTGGCCCTGCATCATCGCTGCTACTCCTTTCTCTAACGTAGCAACATTAGTTTCCAATGAATCCAACGCGTGTATCGCTTCTAGCCATGAGGATTCAGCAGGTCGGACCAAATTGTTAGAAGCAAAGGAATAGTACACGAGAACACAAGAGAAACCCAAAGAAAAACTCCGTCCAAGCCAAGTAGGCAATAATATTAAATTATTAATCTCTGCATAAAAAATTAAACTAAGGTTTTCCTCCATGTACTTATAGTCTAACAAGGCCCGTGGAAAATAAGCCCAGAACTAATAAATAATCCAAAACATAATTAAAGGAATAAACATAATAATTATAAATAATTAGGCATGATAATTAAATAACTAATTCGGCAACTATGCCTAAGGCTCAACAACTTCTTTCTTTTTCCCTCTTGCACGCCGACGATGCGTAACAGAAATTCCAAATGCTAATTCTAACAGATGATAGGAGCCCAGATTTTTTGCATGAATTAATTCGTACCAGGGAAGTAAATTTGAAGCTTGGTTTGTGAAGATGTGTCGTATCCGATCACAATACCTTCCCACCAGCCATCGCACCACCAAGCATCAACTGCTGCCCCAACTTCAAAATTTTCAGCCGATGAGTCCCAATTAGGCCAAGGTCTGACCGTAAGGCGACCTGCATGTCTCACGCCCATGCTATCAGGAGCTGCTTCTCTGGTTGCTGGAACGCATTCCTGCAAATACCACTGAATAATATTAGTTGTTTTACTGAAAGTATTCGCTAATCCGTATTAGTTGTAATCATTGACAATATTAACTGTTTTCATCAAACAATATTAGTTGTGCAACTGACGAGAAAAGGAATGCCATGCTACTTCTACATACCACAAGTTTCCCATGTCCAACAGCATCTTCGACATCAACGTATTGAACCTTGAGACGCTTAGTGGTAGAACGCAAAACTTTACATCTAAACCAACAGCCTCGCATACCACTATCCTGTGAAAGAAGCTCGATGTTGTCATTAGCCTTGATCTGGAAACATGGCTTCTGAGGATTGCAGTCCTCCTCCTTCGCTCGTTCAGTTGCATTTTGGGCAGTGTTGCTTGGCCCTGGCACGGGGCTTTTCAAAGCTGAGATTACGGGCTGTGAAGAGTAGCCAGGTAGCTTACTTATAATAAAGTCGCTAACTCTGTTTCTTCCTATTTGTCTATGGCACATGAAACACTTGAATGACAAATTTAACGGAAGAAGTTCGTCACACATTTTAAAATGACTTGGTGACAGCACCGCAGCTAGACCATCAACGTCATTTGCTCTAATGTCTTCCAATTTAGATGTCATGAAAACTTCCCTACACTCGGGTTTCAGATTAGGAATCATACCCTCGGCCTCCTTGCTTGATAAAAACCTAAGTAGGCGAACCATTTTCTCCCCCTGCTCATTCTCATACAAATCTTTGACAGAACCAATGCGGTATTTTCTGTCTTCACTCAATCCCCATACAATGGAAAGTAGCTGAAGGACAACCACACAAGGACAATAAGAAAAGCTATACCAAATGAAATTTACAGGAAATTGGGACTTACAGGTATATTAGTTTCATTCTTGCAGAAGGCTGGATAATGCTTAAGTTGCTTGCCACAGATCCAAGCATCACCTGACCACGCAACTTCTGAATTTTGTCCGGACACTTGGCCCTGAAATTTCAAGTCTTTAACACCTCTATGTTTTAGCAATGATATGTGTAGATACAAGGATTATTAGGATAAATAATAATAACCTCCATATTCAGTAGATGGTTTCGCAGTGAGAAACGAGTCATCAGGAACGTAAGATGTTTCAGATTCGGTGATGATTCCATTTGCTGCTAATCTGATAGAAAAATAGAAGGGAAATCAAAATTAGATTTTACCACCCCAATTTTTTTTTTTTTCTTTTCCTTTTTACACATACAAAATCCATTTTTCATAACAGAAATTAATTTGACAAGCTAGACTAGAAATTAATAAGCAATGGAATGAAAATGGACTTGAATCCCAGCATCGATGATTGTGAAGCAAAGCGCAAAACACCTTAATGTGCAGAATTTAGATGCAATATCAAAGAGGAAAATGAATAAACTATTGGATCAACTGGATCTAGAATAAAAGATAACACTTTACTCAAATCTAAAAGAAATTCAAAGCTGTCAATAACGGATCCTTCCACCAAATTCTAGACGCGTCATTCAAAACAAATCAATGGTTCAAACAAGGAGAGCTTCAACATTCAATTTAAATTGGAAGTGACTTATTAAAAAAATTGCAAGAACAATTCTAAAACAGAAGAACCTTCAGAATACACACAGAATCTGTTGAAGAATAAAAATAAAAAAACAAATGGAGTTTACATGATTTATTAGCAAGAAGTGATTCTCTTGGAAATGAATAGTAACGAAGGCATCAAATTGTTACCTTGAACTCGATACAGGAAGAGGTGATGGTTACAAAGCAGAGAAAGGTTGTGCGCAAAGCGTAGAAGAAAAAAAAGGCCCTATTTATCGGCATTAAATTTGTTTTACCTTTTTCTGAATTGGATTAGTTCCTAGGATAATTATCCCATTAAAAAAACAGGTGGGATTGAGCTCAGCAAACGCCAAACAGAAAGTCGCAAATTTTGGGTAGAATGTTTGGTGATCAGTTTTATTTAGTAAGGTTTAAATGGCACTAAAGAATATAGTAACAAAATAGAGTGCCTGAACATGACAGAAAAAAGAAAAGAAGAAGGCAGTATTGCAAGGATAAGCAAAAGCCACGTTTGGTGATCAGTAACTGTACAATTGTAGATTTAAATGCTTGTTTTTACGGTAGCTTTGAAGAGAGTACATATGTTGAGTTCAAACTCAAGCACACATGTGGGACAATTTTTTTTTTTCTTTCTTCAATCACAAACTATATAAAAGTAGCTCATTTTGTGTCAATCATGGAACTATTATGCTAGTCAATGCGACTACCACATATGAAAATGAATCCAAAAATATGTTTAGCAACTAAAACTGATACAAAGAGCAGTATATAAAACTAACGACGGCAGTAATACAAGGATATGACCATCATTAGGAATTGTAATAAAAGCTCTGAACATAGTTAATCAACAACTTTGAGATCATAATTGTTTGCCAATCAACCACCTTTCAACTTTAACGATCCAATTACCCATTCGAGTAGAAAAAATCTAAATTGTCATCAGCACTCATGCTCTCTTTCATGTCTCAATCTGTATCATAATCTAATATCTTAATGAAAAGCCGAAAAAATTTCTTGTTTATTTACCATTAAATTTGCATTCTACATATATAGGATGAAAGCATTAAAACACATACCTGAAGCAGCAGAGATAGGGCCGCCTCTTTTGGTTACTGATTCAAGAAACTTTACAACTTACTTTTGTGAAATCCACTTGGTTTGAGCACGAGCATTTCTTGTCGAACCAAAAACACGAATCTAGTCGTCTGTTTCCCCTGTATCCCCACCACAGCAAGGACAGAATTTTCATCAAGATCAAGTGAAGGACGCTCTTGCCATTATCTACCCACCTGATTGCTTCACATCCTGATAAGCACAACATAACAGAATGAAGTAATCTATGCATTTATAATTATACAGCAAAACATCACATATCATCATAAATGAGTGGTTTTACAGATATAAATACAAAATTAACATGCAATTCCATAAGTAAAGCAAAAGTGTCGAGTGAATGTGAAGGAATTGGTGGCTCTGGAGATTAAAGAATGAGTAATGAAGAGTTAAAACAGAAGAACAACCTTCACAAGACCATTTACAAGAATCTTTAGAAGACGGCAATGCAAAGGACTCCATCAAGAAAGCAGGAAAGAGAAGCATAACAAGAGTCTTCTTTCACAATCGGCTACAGATTTCACAAAATCAAAGAGGGGTTTTGCTAGTTTTTCAAGACCATTCAAACATAATCTCAAATACAGGACTTGGACGAAGTTTTGATGGGTCCGATGCAACAACTCCATGAAGAATGAAGCGAAGAGAGATAAAACAAGAATGCACATAAACGCACAAAAGAACTCGGGTGATTTTACACAAGGCATGAGGTGGAGATTTGGGCTCAGCCGAGAGAAATAAACGAAAATGCTAGGTGGATGGTTGGTGCAAGATTTTGGCGGTCAAGGGTTTAACCGGGGAGAACACAAGAGAGGAGATGTAACGGGAGTCCGAAAAAGAATACATTGAAGGAGAACTTTTTTTCAAAGACTAAAGGGTTGCATTCGTTTAAGATTCCGTGGGATTTTAAAGGATTTAAAAATAATTCAATGGTATTCAATCAGAATTTTAAAAGACTTAAAAATAATCCACTAGTATTCAATCAGGATTTTCAAAAGACTTAAAAATAATCAACTGATATTAAAAAATATAAGGATTTTAAAGGTGTTGAGTTTGATGGATTTTGATGGACTTTTTAGTGTATTTTATAAATACCAACAATCCCATCAAAACCCCTAGGATTTCGGTGGACTTTTTTAATTAGTGACTTTATTTATCCCCAAATTGATTTATATATAATTATTTATTTTCAAGACCTAAAATAGTTTTAACCTTATAATTTCATCTATGCATTTATAACATCAACGATAAAGTAATTACAGTGACGAAAGACTAATATAATATTATATATATACATATATACTAGAATAAATAAAAATAATTAATAATTAATCATTAAATATATATGTATGTTTTATATAGTATTAAAAAACGATATTGTTCATCCTAACTTATATACAAGATAAATATTTATTTTTTATATAGTATTATTATAATACTAATATTATATATTACATATGTCATTAGGTAATATTTTTATATTGATAATATTTTTTTACGGTATTTGAGTTTTGTTATATTTTACTTTGGTTGTTTTGATTATTCAATTTTGATACTTTTTAACATACATATATATATATATATATATATATATATATATATA